>CANYCX014083693.1:0-10510 GCA_948193385.1 Breynia disticha f. nivosa
TTTCACGACACACGTCACTCAAACAGATCAACTGGAGAGTCCCCTTGGCCAAAAACGTCAGAATTCAATGATGAAACTACAAATCCCCTCCAAAATCTATGGCGTGGAAATTAAAGGTCTGTCATTTTATGAACCAGAGAATCCCAAAAAGATAAACCCTTTTGCTTTATTTTTCACTTTTAGGAGCGTCACTCTTCTTTGAACAAGTCTGGAAAGTACAATTTTCTTACATTCAGTAATATTTATTGACTGTTACTGATATTGACTGTCCTGGATGACCAATTAGGATAAGTAAATTAAGCTTTCGGGGTAATTAGTGGAAGGATTAAGACAAAATAAGTTTGTGTAATTAGCTGATTTCCATCATTATGTACTTGGAAATGGAGTTGATTTGAATGAGATCAGTTATGTAAGTGCAAGTCATAGTCTTTTTATTGGTCATTGCTTAACATTTTATGAACCAGTGTGATCATGAGGTTTCATTTGGCTTCACTAAGATGCCCCTCGACAAGGTTTGCGATGAGTTGAATCCTAAGGGTTCCAGTTTTTGATCCGTTAAGAAGTAATTTGTAGTCGTTGTGTTGTTCATGAAGGGTCAAAATGCCCTTTTTGTTCTCTGTTCAGCATGACGAGGTCACATCACAACAAATGAGTAATGTGGATTTTGTTGAAGAAATAAAATGTATTTGGTTAGACGTTTACAACTTAAGCGTGCGTCTGCTTTGAAGTTTCAAAATGACGAAATGATTGACTCAGTTCAACAGTTGCATACAAGAATTATTGTGTTTTGAGTCTCAAAAGCAAGCACAAAATCTACTAACGTATAAACTAAACGAAACCCTACTTGTCGTATTGTATTTAATTACCTCTTTGACCACTTCATTAGTTTGGTTATAAAAATTAAGGGTAAGGGGCGGTGTCCCAGACCAATGTTAGAAAAAGTTAATAAACTCAGTTAGCGTTTTAGTGGTACTTACATATGCCTCACCCCAAAGAGACCAGCGGAAGTTCAAACTTGCGATCGTCAAGATACGAATTTCATTAAATTTCTAAATATTACTAATTAAGGTGAAAAAATGGAGATTGGTAGGGTTTTTTTACTGAGGTGGATAGGGTTAAAACTTAGGATGCTTTGCAGTTGAACACATGCTTAAAAATTTTGGTTCAAAAGACACTTTGGGGACACAAATTTCCAACTCTTTTTTTCACATCAGAATAAATATGCTCTTCCTTTTATTGCTTTGGGTTTCACCTTTAATTTTCATGGCTTTTGCAGTTTTCAATCTCAGAAATTCCATTTTTTCCATGAAAAAAGAAGAAATACAATCACTTTGTTGCCCATATGCCCATTCTCCTTTGTCAGTTCTTGTGCTCACTTCAATATTCCTTCCTTAAATATGAGTCTGATCACAATCACGACTGAAACTGGTCTCTCTCTTCATACTTTTTATTTTATTTTTTTTTATCTGTTCTTATTTTGAGCTGAGCTTTAACAGAGTGTCATTCACCAACCCGTTAGGGTTTTATTTCTCTTCTTTACTGCTGTAACCCCAAAGATTTCAGATTCTACATTTGACTGAATCTCTTCTTACACACACAACCACCTCAAGTTCATTAAACAATTTCAGACACATGCTTACATTAGATAAATCGCCAATGTTAGATTTCACTTGCTCACTCTCACTGTTCGAAATTATATGTCGTATAAAGTTTTACACGTATATTAAGAATATATTTAATATGTTTTAATTCCGTGTTCATTTAACTGCTAATATAATATTTTACTTGGGTATGCCAAAAAAACCACAAAATAATTTTTTTATTGATAATACAAAAGTAACGAGCAAATATTAAAATAAAATACTAAATTATGTATTTAGAAGTATAAAACAATATAAATATATATAAAATATATTTTTTAAAAACAACATATATTTTAGAACGGAGTGAGTAATATACCGTTGAAAAAATTAATCGATTTGAACATTTAATTTTTCATCCACATATTTATATAACAAAAACTATTCCAATGACAGCAATAACTACAAATGATTAATAAATAGGAAAGTATTCTGAAACAAATTGACAAACCAAGGAAAAATATTACTTATTGCCACTTATTGGATTGGTTATTAAACCTTAATAAATAATAATTTTCAGAGAGATCAACCAAAATTCTTGAGATCCACCCTCTCAAAATTTTATCACACACACCTCAATTCTTTAACAAAAATAATTGGTTTAATTAATTAATACTAATAACAAGATGAGTAGATCACAACAGGGATTCAAATGCAATATTAATATAATTATTTAATAACGTTTAAATTAAAGATATATTTTTATGGGTTATGTAGCTAAGCATGTGCCACACCTTGGTCTGCCATGAAAAGCATCCACAACATCCGCCGTATCTCCTCTGTCTCAACTATTAAACACCATCTTCGTTACGACGATCGCAAGTTCGAATCTCCGCTGACCCCAATAAAACAATGCAAGTACCACTGTAATTACGTACCGCTGGTCCCCGTATTAGTGATGGTCCTCTTTGGCCTAATGTATCTTTGTAGAAGTTCAACAAATGTGTTAGACCAAAGCAAATTGGTTTCAATTTAGGGATTATTTAGTAATGGTATGGGACCAAGTGGTTAATGTGAAGGGGGTTAGATGCAAACAGTTCCTATAATAAGTCCAATTTTCAGTTACTAATATCGTCCCAATTAGACTTTGCCAACCTAATCAAACTCAACTTCAGGAATCTTACTCTTGTAGATCAAACTCAGCTTCATGATTCTTTTTTAGCCTAAAAATGTTCATCAAATGGTTCACATCTTTAGTTAATTTTATTGCATGTTAAAATGAATGGTGACATGAGTCAATTTCTAACACGATAACTGAGTATACGTTTATAACACGAAATTAATAATATGAATTCAAATTTCCGATCTTTACGTGACAAATAGTAATATTTGATGACGATACATTTAATACGAATTGGTACTATAAATATAAAACTAGTAATTGTCGGAGTCAAATATGCTGGAGGAGAACACAAAATCCAAAGGAGAAAAAGACATAGCAGCAGAGACAAGCTGGCAAGCGGAGGTTTCAATAAACGGCAATTCTCATAAGTATATATAATGGAATGGAATGGAATGGAATCGAATCCCTCCAACGTTGCGATTGCCATTTTTTGGTCTCACTTTTCAGTATTGCCAACTACTAATCCTATTCATTATAGTCTAGTTTTGTTTCATCACTTGTCAACACTTCTTGTCTGAACTAACTATCTTTATTAAAATTTGTCTGATTTTTACTATGAGTTTTCTTAAAGAGAAAACTCAACAAGAAGGTGAATCTAAACTACTATATATAGTAAAAATAAATCTAAATATCTGTTTGTTCAGTAAAATCAAAAGTTTAAATTTATTTTTATTATATATGACGGTCTCGATTTACTGTTCCATTGATTCTGCGCCTGTAACTCAGTGAGCAAATTTGTCTACTTTCACTTGGAAACACCCTAAGGCCTCATGTACTAAACAAACTTTGATTTGGTGATTTGAAGAGAACCGACAAATTAGAGTAGGCTTGACAAAGTGCTTCCTTTTTATATTGAATTGAATTCTGCATTAAAATTTGAACAGGGAAAGGATCATTCTTTTCAAAGTAACCACATGTTTTGCAGTAGAAATTCTGAGGCATGTCTCCTCCAAAAATTCCAACTGCTAGCTGCTTTGCACTTCTACCTCATTTCAATATTTCATTAATGCTTTTCTTGTACAAGGGTAATGCATCAAATTTGGAATTCCATATTAAATTTAATGAGTATTTTGAATTTTACAGATTATGTAAAATTAAAATTGTTTTTTTACAACGTATCTAACAATTATAGCTACTTATTTTGTCGAGTTTCTAACTTAAGAAGATTAATAGTAAAGTGGTTGAGGGAGACCTATCATTTATAACTTGGTTGTTTTTGTGGCCACAAATTTGTTGGTTATATCTTATAACAAGAAGGTATGAGTAAAGTATGGCAGCATTAAGTAGATGAACAAGTTTATACATTAGTGGAAAGGGTGAGGTGAGAGTGTTGAGTCCATTATCCATTGTGCCAAAACAAAACAAAAGGCAAACACACATTCAACCAAACCCATAAATCATAATGGAGGCCTTTGTTTAAAATGTGTAAAACGTATCCATGAAAGGATACATGAAAACGTACCTATGTGCTTTTAGAGATAATTAAGTAAATAATCATGTTTTGAGTTTAAAATTCAGGAATGTCAGTGTATTTTTGTTTATTTTTGTTTTTGCCAGATTCTGGTTTATTAATTGTATGAATGTCCGGTTTTATGTTTTAAAATGAAAAAATGTCACTTTTTTATTCTCTCGAAAAATGAACAACAATGAACACCAAACACATAACCTGACATTTTTACAATTATAAGTGCAAGATCGGACATTCATATAATTGACGAACTTTGAACTGACATAAAAAAAATGAACAAACATACCCTAACATTACTATAATTGAAAACAAAAAAATGAACATTATTTGATGCTACTTTCCACCATTACTATTTTCTTGCTTGCTTCTCTCATAGTCTAAACAAACTTCTTCACAATATGAAAGGCCTAATGGGCCACAAAGTCTTAAGCAAACACAAAGACTAGTCTCAAGTATGTGCAAGACCATATTGGGTTCATTTGAGAGTCTCGCTGCGACAATAAATTGTTCAGACAATTATACAAATTATTATTTTTGAATTTGAAATGATATGAATATCAGTATTTTTTATTCAGTTTTGTTAATTTTTGTTAATTGAATTATGTGAATATCAGATTTCATGTTCTAAAATACAAAAATGTCATTTTTGTTCTCTCGACATATGAACAATAATGAATAAAAATGAACACTAAACATACCCTGACATTTTTACAATTACAAACTCAAAATTATAAATTTTCATATTTCTAAAACTTTAACTGACATTAACAGAAATGAACAAACTTAGCTGACATTCCTATTATTTTAAACATAAATTTATGCATTCTTATAATTTTTTGAGACTTTTTATGGATAATTATGTAAACTATTTCGTTTGATGTTTTAGTATGTAAAAATATGCACCTATATTTTTTGTTAAAATATTATTTTATAGTTTTATATATTCATAAATAAACATTTGTGGTTTAAAATATATAAAATTATTATATTTGGTTATTTTTATTTATTGTAATATTTAAATCTTCTGCTTTTTAGTTAGTGCGTTAATTATTTGTTATCCTAATACTTAACAAATAGTTATGATAGTTAGTTGTGATAATTAGTTATAGACTCTTTGTACTTCACTCGTAGGCTAATCTGACCTCTTGCGTAAGATTTTGTAACAAAAAAATGAACAATAATAAACATTACAACCATTTGCTCTTTTTTATAATCGTGTCATTTATTTGTATTTATCTATTTAATTAAATTTCATAAATAATGAAAAATGTTGTATGTCTAAATTAATATCTTAAATTATTTGTAAATACAATAACTAAAATATAACTAATCATATTTATAAAGCATAAAAATGGATATTTTGACAATATAAAATAATAAAAGTGAATGACACAATTCCTAAAAAATGACTTCAATTTGGAGCTCAACTACAAGACCTCCATTCCCCTCTTCATTGGCAATACGTCGACGTTGGGCATTAGTTGGTGCGTTTTGTATGCTGAGTTTGGGACTTATTTGTGTCCCTCTCTCAAAGCGGGTTCTGCTCGCTCTCTTCCTTTTATTCCTCTACTGAGGTATAATTCTCTCGCATCTTTTTCTGTTTGTTTTTTGGGCGATAGTGAGTTCCGACTATAAAGGTGTCAACTTTATTTGAATTTTAGTTGAATTTAGTTGTTTATGTTAATATGTTATAAAGGTGGTGACTTTGATTGGACTTCGTGGGAATAGATCAAAGTTAAGTATACAAGCACAAGTTAGTGGTGTTAGAATGGAAGGGAGTAGCAGTATTGTGCCTAGCATCGTTGTGTATGTTACTGCTCCTAACAGAGAAGCTGGTTAGTTCTTATCTTTTTCCTTTTAGTTTCTCAATGCTTGCCCATCATTTTATGTGGTTTTATGTTGATTACTTGGTTATTTGTGTCTGATCAAAGTTGGTAATTTTGTTGTGCTGTTTGATAAGATTAGTTAACCTCGCAAGTTGGTTCATTTTACCCGATGAATTTAATTGAGTTGCAGTGATGTTGCTATGGGAACATAGAATGGCTTGTCTTTCAGCAATGAACTGCCTTAATTACTTCTGCCTGGAACTTATTTCCATTTTCAGTAATGAGTAGTATGTTAATGCATTCTGTCTGTAGCTCCTTTGGCATTTGAGGCGCATTTATTGGATCGTCTTTGATATTTATGAAGTATTGATATGTATTTGATGCTGTGATTCTTTATCAAAGTTGTTGTATGTTCTTAAGTTATATTCCAGTTGACGCAAGTATTGCATTTGTGTTGACAGGAAAGAAGTTGGCCAATAGCATAGTCAAAGAGAAGCTAGCAGCATGTGTAAACATAGTACCTGGTATTTCTTTCTGTCTTTTTTGCATTTTAGTTCACTTATTTGGATGCACGTTGTCTAGTGATGAGATTTTTCCGTACGAAGTTTACAGTGTCACTGCCATTATCAATCTTGGAATTGCTGATTTGTTCGGGACTCGTATTCAATATTAGACATTAAATCTCTCCTTGCAAATCCAATGGATCTGTCCATCGTGAATGTTAGTGGAGATGATCTTCAAAATTCCATGGCGGTGAACACTGAAGGAGATGTAGTTTAATTTGGGTTGCCTTGGAGTTTGCCAACCCTTGACATGAAAATTAGTGGATTACCAGAAATGATCACACTAGAAATAGAAAAATAGAAATTAGAAAGTTCTAGCTGAGATCAAGATACAGGTTCACAGAAGATGAGTACGAAGAAAATAAACATTTTTGAGTTTTTATTTATAGAATAAATCGAATGGCTCCCATACTTATATCTATGTCTTTCAGTTAAATTAACAGAATGAAGTGAATGAGAGGAAAGTATAAAACTGAAAGATTTTAAATAACAGAACAACAAATGGGACTTGGTGCTATGCCATATTTCCAGTTGTGGCAAACCGGATCTTTGTATTATAAGTTTTTAAGAATTCCATGCCACATTACATTTTCAAAATAACTTGTATCGAAAGATGGTAGTGAGTTAATTGACACCAATTGTAGCATGATTAAGAACTTAATTCACTTTCTGTGTGTTCATGCATGTCGTTGAGCTATCACGTTGTGAATTTTCTCAATTATATCTTAGTCATTAAATATATTGTGAAGAAGCTTTATGACATTGTGAATGCAGGTGTTGAGTCAGTTTATGAATGGAAGGGAGAGGTATGAGTCCTTTTGCTTGTGTAAACAAATTCTTCTGGACATAAGTAAAAGAATATACAAGTCTCCAAACTTTCTCTTGTTTTCTAAGTTAGGTTCTTTTCATGATTCTTTGCGCATTCATTCATAAGTAAAAGAATATCGATTGCACAGATCCAGTCGGACTCCGAGGAGCTACTCATTATCAAAACCAGGCAATCCCTTTTGGAAGCACTCACTGAGCACGTGAAAGCAAATCATGAATATGAGTAAGCCCAAAGGTTCTGTCCAGTTCGACTAGCTATTAGATTTCATTATATAGTTCAATAATGCAGCCGCAAATAATAAGAAATGATAATCTGTTTCTGGATTTTACATTTTTATGAGGTCCACATTGCTTGGTGACAGTTATTCACTTCGGAACTTGTTTGCTGTTCTGTTTCAGTGTGCCAGAAGTAATCTCTTTACCCATTAATGGTGGAAGCATTCCATACCTAGAATGGCTAAAACACAGCACCAGGGACTGAATTATCAAGTGCAGTGGGAGATTGTGAGTTCATTAAGTCCAATATGTTCTTACAGATCCATTTGGCTGTACTCTTGTAATTAGTGTCTGTGAAGGATGGCATTATGAGTTCTCATGTGCACACTCTGCTGATACAGCAAGGTTGTGATTGTGAAATAAAATCAGTTGGCTTGATCTAAACCCTGCTTTTGCGCTGCCCATGTGAAGATCTGGGCCCTTCTCACAAATTATTTGCTCCACCTGATTTGGCAATTTCATGGTTGATCATGGCACGATCGCTCCTTGTTTGTGCCTATAGCTGGGTCTAACTGTGAGCAAAAGATGATACCATTGGGACTTTTCTGTAGATTCTTGGGTGAGAATGACTTCACCACAGTTAGATTTATAAATTCCAATCTGGAACGTTCATTTATTATGCAACATGTGTAAAATTATAAAAAATTACATAATGTAATGTTACATTTTCATCATGTAATGAAATTTTTCCGTAATGTATCAAAAAATAAGAAGTTACATAATTTTATGTATTCTTACACAAGAATTTCCCAACTTATCTTGTAGTTATGTAGAACGAGATAGCAGAATTATAGTTTTGATAATTTCATAGTGGAAGACTAGAAAGAGTGATACTTTTATTTTCCTTTTACAATCACGTTATGTTAGAGTTAGTTGTTACTCGCGCGATGTAGTAAGACGTAGCACATTACGATTAATTTACAATTAAATTGCTTTGATCAATAACGTTAATTAGTATTCATACAATGTGATGGAAAAGTGTATATTATTATTTAACAATATATGCAAATTCAAGACGCTAATTTCTTTTTAAATTTGGTTTTATGGGGTCTGGCTATCAAATTCCAGAAAGAATAAATAGCATATTAAACAACTTGAATCAATAAGAAGAAAAAAGTGAGAAGCAAGAAACATAGCCACATCAAATGCCAACTTGATATATTCAGAAAGGAAAGATTCAAATTCAAGTTCCAAATCAAGCTATGGGATGGTTTGCCCAAATTTACTTTGAAAATAACACACTACTTTTGTTATTACAATGACATTCAAAGCCCACCTCCTCCAAAAGAAGACTAGGACCCCTCCCACCAACCTCCTTCTATGGCTCATCTAACTGGTCCTGCAACAACCACCACCAATGTAAGCAACAACAACCACCAATGTAACATCTACTCATAACCCACAAGCATTCTTAGAATGATTTGTTCAAACAGTGACTGACCTGAACATCTGAAGTCCAAAGAGTGAGGTTATCACGTAGAAGTTGCATTATAAGTGTGCTGTCTTTGTATGACTCTTCACCTAATGTATCTAGCTCTGCTATGGCGTCTTCAAAAGCCTGCAAAAGATGATAAGTTGCATGTCATGTTTGCTGTTTTCATGCTATTTGCAAACATCACGGTTATTCGGGGACGGAGGGAGCACAAAATTCCGTATACTAGTGTTAAAATTCAACCCATAAATGAAATTAGTGGTCCTACAGTCAAAAGCTGAAATAGTACTTACTGATCAGATCCCTCCAATCTTGCTCATAACATTACTAATTCTCCATGTAAAGTTGTTATCAGTACCAAAATAAGAAGTCAACTGAGGAACTGAATTACAGTTGTAACAACTAACAACTAGACGCCCACAAATCAGACCATGAAATCCAATTCTATTAACAATAGTTGACTAACAGAATTCTGATTCATAGCCATTTTGCTCATCCAATTCTTTAACCTAAATTTCTCAAACATCAAAACAAGAACACACAAATAAACCCATCATGAAAAGAAACCATACCTGTTTGGCCATGCTGCAAGCTTTATCAGATTGATTGAGAATCTCATAGTAAAATACTGAGTAATTGAGTGCCAATCCCAACCTTATTGGATGAGTAGGTGCAAGATCAGCAAGAGCAATATCCTTCACAACATTAATTAACAAACACACATAATTAAACCAAGATCATAAACTAAAAACCAATAATTGATCGAATTTCCGACAAAATTCACAATCTTTCACAGAGATAAAATCTTTAGAACAAAAACCCAACAAACCTGAGCAGCCTTATAAGCCAACATGGTATCTTCAGCAGCAGTTTTTCTCTCATCACCAACCTTAAACTCAGCCAAATACCTATGATAGTCTCCTTTCATCTTCAAGTAAAACACTTTTGACTCACTTGAAGAAGCAGAAGGGACCAAATTGGAGTCCAAGAGCTTCAAAATACTAGCACAAACATCAGTCAACTCATTCTCAACCTTAGATCTATACTCCTTAACAAGAACAACATGCTCCTCATTTTTTCTGCCCTCTTCCTTCTGTTCAATCGAAGAAACAATACGCCAAGCAGCACGTAAAGAACCTATGACGTTTTTGTAAGCAACAGAGAGAAGGTTTCGCTCCTCAACAGTGAGCTCTTGTGAAGGAGTTGAGGAAAGGACTAATTTCTGCATGAATTGGACCATTTCCTCGTACCTTTCAGCTTGTTCAGCTAGTTTGGCTAAGTACACATATTGGTCTCTGCTAAGGTTGTCTGGGACTACTATTGACTGTGTTGCCATTTTGGGTTGATTTTCTTC
>CANYCX014084067.1:0-12018 GCA_948193385.1 Breynia disticha f. nivosa
ACCTTTTGATCACTATCCTCACACTTACAACTATCAATTTTCATTACGATAATATGATTTGTAAGTACACGTTTATGACATGACAAGAATGACAAGAGTTTAATTTTTATAATGTTTATGTCAAAACAATGATATTTGATACGTACAATTACGGCACGATTAACACGAATTGGCACACTTATGTCTTGCTTTTATTTTTTTATTGAACGGTATGGGTTGGTGTTATTCAATCAAGCTTTGAAGATCTTTTAAACTTCATCTAATACAATATCATACCATCTCATAGACTCATACTTTAACGAACAACAATAACCCACAAAGTAAGCCGATTAATTATCGTCCATTATATATTTTGATCTTTCTTTTTATTTGTGTAATGAATTACAAAAATTAAATTTGTGTCATTCATGTTATATTTAATCGTATTATCATATCAGAAATTATCAATCTATCGTACGGTGTAGCAATTTTCGATAAAACGTTTATAAATTGGATTAATGTGCTAAACAAAGATGCTATTTTCATGATTTATTCGGACAATCTTGCATGAAAACTGGATATATATGAGGTTTATGATAGTTGATCCTTCTTGGAGAGCACTAACCATTATTAACTACTTCTATTTTATTGTAGTTGGAACTACAAAAGCATTCTAATATCTCTCTTTCTCAATCAAATAACAAAAGCAAAAATATATTTTTTCTGATAGGATTTGAGTCACTTTTCCTATTCAAGAATACTTACTAAAATAATAGGATCGACTGTTATGAAGATGATACCGAGAGCACTTCCTTCTGTTCTTATAAAAATTGTGAAACATACCGCCAAATGCGTAGATCAATTTTGTGAGGTTATTTTAGTTTAAATAAAGATCTTGAGTTCGAGTCCTGGATACGCACCAGCGTTAAAACTCAGTTATGAGAGCTTTGCTGCCCTTGTGGTTCTGTCCAACTCGAACGAGGATTAGTCTGAAGTGCTCAACATTTCTCGCGGTTCAGAAAAAAAATTGTGAAATATTACTCCAGAATTATTTTGGAAAATGAAGGATGATATTGGGAGTAATATTGGTACCTATTGCACAGAAATAATTTGTGGCTAAGAATTTAAAAGGTATGAATAGTTAAATTCAGTGATAGATTTGAAAATTTTTTTGAAAGTGTTAAAGCAGACGAGTAAAAAATGCTGTAAAAAATACGGCAAATATTTGATATTACAAAAAAATAAATGGTTAAAAAGACGAAATTATAAGAGTATGTACTACACTGTAATCCTTCTTCTTTGTATTTGGTTAAATCTGCCATATAACTTGTTCCATTAAAAATGCAGGCAATCTGATGGTGAAATGCAGCGTGGCGGAGATCTTATCTGAAACAACCCACTTTGAGTGAGAGATAGAGCTGTCAACATAATCCACCATGAATAGTGAGATTTTCTCACCAAAGTGAGAGGTATTGTAAAGAAAGGATACCGGAATATTTTATAGTGGGGATATTGAATTCGACAAGTTAATGAATATATAACTCTTAATCGACAAATTTGATAATTCTTACGGGACATTATCTATTATCGAACTGACGGAAGAATCTCTTACAATAAAGAATTTTATCGAGTTTGTCTCGGTGGGAGCACAGGCCCCACCTAACTGGCCACATCCTGAAAAATTATGAAAAAAGGGACAAGTTGCTATAAAACAATAGTGGGATATTTGATTATGATAATGCTGCTGCAAATCTTGTATGCTTAGATATTTTTTTAACCTAATCCATAATGCTTGTTTATAGTATTACTTTTTGTATTGCTCTTAATATTTTTTTTTTGAAAGTAATGATTTCATTCTGGCTTCATAACCATCCATAAGCAGTGCAGAAATTAGAAAAAAATGACATGCCTAAATATTAAAATCAGACATAGAATCAGATGCTTTAATTAAAAGTATGAGTCATTTGATTCGTTAATTTTATTACACGATGAACGCTCAATAAATTAAATACGACTGTCATTTGTTGACAGTCCAGAATGGTTTAATTATTTCATTGCTAATTACCAGTCGAAAATTGATTATTTAGAATGAATTTTTTTTTTCCTTGTGCATAGTTTTTGATAACAAAATTTGTTTTAGATTCTTTTGATGTTTAAGACTAAGTAAAAAAAATGTTTAGATGTTTTTATTCTTTTAATTTACAAGTTTTACAAATAGATTTTGTGCATTATTTTTTGTTATCTAATTACTTTCTGTATGTGTTCATGAGTAAATATTGGAATTTTTCTATGAATATAAATATTTGTTAATATGAATTCAATTTTTATCTAATTATTTTTTTTTTGTCAAATATAGATTTAAAAATTATGAATTTCAAATTGAGAGATTTAATAGATTAAGAGTTTGGTTGAAGGGTTTAAGAGGTATTTTCATAAGAAGTGTTTAATAGATTGAAAATTTAGTTGAGGGATTTAAGAGGATTTTTCATTCAAATTAAGGGACTTAAGTATGAGTTAAGGTTATAATAAATCATAACTGACAACATATAGATGAATCAAATAATATGTTTATTACTAAACTCAAGATATAATAATTATTTTTAGAAATATATGAACTTGATAATCCTTGTAAATACAAGTCAAGAATGAAATAATTTAGTTATTTTTTTTATCTTTCTTCCTACAAGCAATACTATGTTAACCATCTGAGACAAACATCCATGAAAATGGAGTCAAAAAAATTTATTCACAGAATCAGCGTGTTCATATTAGGTCATAAACGTAGTACTTTTAATGTTGAAATTTTCAGCGTAATTGTATTGTGTTTTTTTTATCAAATATTATTATTTATGATACAAATATTACAAAAATTAAATTTGTATCATTCACGTGTGTTATTACTGTATACTCAATCATGTTATTGAATTGGAAATTGACTGTACTTTCACTACAAAATTATGCATATTTACAAACCAACAATTAGCATAAAAAAAGTTGTCAAAAATACCATCAATTAATGACCATGTGATTGCTATTTGGCAAAAATCAATTAGCTACCACATTGTCGCTAAGTTGGTGCCACAATCAACAGTAAAAGAGGAATTTTGGCGTGTGCATTGAGCTACCACATAGTCACTTAAGTGTAAAAAAAAACTACCACATGGTTGCTGAATTTAGCGGCAACGTGGTAGCTAAATATAACACCACAACGAACAATGACGTGGAAAATTTATTGTCACAATAAACATTTAGCATCTACGTAAACACTACATATCAACATCTACGTGGTCGCTAACGCTAAACATATTAACGACCAGTCTTTTTTGGCCAAATTTAACGACAAACTTTTAGTTTCTAAATGCTGGCTACCAAATTTTTGGTCTCCAGTTACGTAGAATTTTGCTGTGTTTATCGTTTTGAGATCATTTAAATTGATTTCCCGATTAAAAAATGCTTCACTGGTTCCCAATGCCGAGTAATGAGTAGCAAGCAAAAGCATGCTTTAGTTATATGATTGTATGTATCTCCCATTTCTGATGTTCATGTAATAATAAAAAGGTCTCGACCGAACACGAAACACAAACTCTTTTCTAATTTATGCATCATCAGACACTGCTTTTCATTCCCGGCAAAATAAGTTCTTTCGATTTCTTAATCAATATATATATAAAAAAAGCTACTGATATCCTACAGCAGGGCATACACTTGCTTGCCCTAGCTTAGATTGAATGCAGTTCGTGAATCATGAGCGATAAGATAGAACCAAAAAAACTCATCAAAATTCGACAATCAGACTCTGATGAATTCCGTCGAGAAAAGTTTGTCGGAATAAAAGGCGTCGGAGAGCATATTTTCAATAAACTTTAATTTCGTCAGAATTTTTTTAACAGTTAAAAAACTTTTCAACGAATTTTGTCGGAATTTTTAATCAAATAGATATAACTAGTATTTGTCAGGTTCATTCTGGCAGGAAAGAGAACTCTAACGAAAGAAAATAATTAGCTTGTTCCACCTCATTACAAAAAGTTTGTTCCATATGTGTCGATAACTAGAATGATTTTGAGGTTAGGTTAAGATTTGCACCAGTAAAATGGATCTACATGTCTGGTTAGAGGCACACAATCTTGATGATTCTTCCACAACACCAGTAATTAGTAAGTGTAAGGTAGAGATTTGTCAATTACTTCAAGTAATGTCAAAACCAGTATGAATTAGCTATTTAACTTATAATTGCTGTACCTACCATTAATCTTCCCAAATTCTGTTTCCAAAACTCCATAAAAATATGTTATCTGTGGTCTTAGTTAAGATAACCTTATTATTGAGTTTTGAAAAAGATATATTAATGGAGTAATTCTTTATGTTTTCATTCAAGATAGTTTTCTAAACTGTTTATACTCGAGACAAAACCGAATTTTAGAGTGTTCAGATTGAACTCGTTAAAAATATGATGAATTCGGACTTATTTTCAAGATTAAATTATTGCTTAAATTCAGTTCGTTATAAAACTCGCTATCTCACATGTCTATTGAAGAACTTTAAGTTTAACTCAACAAAACATGAAATAAGATTTTGATATATGAGAGAGAGGAAATTTACCAAATACATTTTACTATTATATGACACTTTCTTTCAGTTTTTTTTTCCACTAAAGAAATGTATTTTTTTATTAATATGGAAAATTCATTCATAACATATTATATAACAAATCATATGTATTTAGTTATTTTTATGTATACGCAAAAAAAACTTATATTAGACTCGTTAAACGAATATATTTACAAGTTTCTTATTCAAGTACTTGAGTGTTTAGGTTAGATTTATTTATCTTTTTGAATTGAAAAAAATTTATTTTAGCTCAGTTCATTTATTGAAAAGTTTAGTCATGAAAGAATTTTGAACAAATCAAACGCTAACTCGTTCATAAACAGCTCGACTCATTTGTATCCCAAATATTAATAAATATTTCTCATATAGATAAATTATCTTCCATACTAAAAATGGAACACCAAAAAAACATGCCATACAATAATCATTTGTTCAACCTACTATGCAGAAAATGGAAGAAAAAGAGTTACTACTCCACCAGAAATCATTTTTACCACACCAATCATTTTCACCAAGTGTTTTTCAACTGAGTAATTGAGTCCACCATTCTCTAAGACATTATTTGCATTTAGAGAGCTCATAATTATGCTAAATTAGTTTCATGCCTGAAAAATGAAGACAAATTATTATTTTGAGTGCTGTGTTAGGACCCATGTTTCAGTGGAGAAACATGACCATGCCCCATCATTGAAAAAGAGAAGAAGAATATATACTACGATCATACATATATTTGATCTCAAAAGCTCTCTCTTGGTGCTTCTATTTTATTAACAAAGTTGCATTATTAAATAATGCAACCTTTCTTTCTTCACAAACTTCTCTCTCCATAAATACCTTAAAAGAAAGCAATTTCAGTTTCTTCTATAAGTTCATCTTCAAGTTTTGTCTAAGGCATTAAATTCTCTTTTAGAGGACTTCTATATATAGATATATGGGGATTCCTCAAACACCAACTAGCCCTCCTCATCTTTATCCTCAAGCTCTTCAGCTTAAGCTTTACCAGGCTTTCATATTTTCAATTCCTATTCTTTTCTCTATAATTCTCTTTCTGCTATTTTACTTGTTCTATCTCAAGAGAAGAGCTTCTACACTTTCTTCTTCTCAACAAACTCTTCCAATAAGTTCTACTCAACCTTCTTATAGTGACACTTTTGTAAGATCTCTCTACATATCATCTAAGAATTAGGAACAAGAAAGAGAAGTATCTAATTCTATTGTTTTCACTATAGGTATGTCAGGTTGGTTTGAAGAAAGAAGTTAAGGACAAGCTTCCAACAATCTTGTTTGATGAAGAATTGATTAAAAGAGAATCCCAGTAAGTTTCTTCTCCCTATATACTTTTTACAGAACTTGAAATTGGTAATCTTCCAACAAGATAATAAAGTGATAGAGTGACAATTTAGCTTGACAATCGTAATTGTATCAGTGATTGTTTCTATCAAACGCCATTGTTTATGACATAAATATTACAAAAATAGAAATCGTATCATTCATATAATGTCTAATAATATACTTATTAAGTGTAATATTGGATCAGAAACTGCTTTCATATAATTAGTAATAAGGTGTGATATGAAGGCACTAGTGTGACCGTACAAATTTAAAATGGCCTACAACATGTGAAGATGATAAGTGGAATGTCACATTTGCCATGTTGAAAAGGTCATTTCGTTTGTAAAATTGACATTTAAATAGACCCATGAAAGATTTCTCTTTGTAATCATTAACAGATAAGTCTCAGATAGAGGCACCTTTGATCTTAATATGTAAATTTATGATTTATCACTAGAAAAAAAATTTAGAAATTCTTTTTTAAAGGAGTATTAGAGATTCTGATTAAAAAAGATTAGTTTGGTACTAATTATTATATGGTCCTTGAGGACTAAAATTTTAAAATTGAATTCATGCTATATGTATCTACATTCTACACTCCAGAAAAATCAAAATTTTTGACGAAATACTTTCGACGAATTTTGTCGGAATAAAATATACCGACAACTCGTCGGAAAAAAAAACAGCTAATCGAATAAAGTGTTGATAAGAAAAAAACGTGTTTATATTTATCGACGAAATTCGTTGGAAAATATTGACGAATTTCGTTGAAAAAAGGTATCAGAATATCGTATTATCGTGTCAAAAATTAACTATTAGTAGTGCATGACATAGAAGTAATAGACAAGAAATGTTAGGTATTCAATTCCGAAAGGTTGTTCACTTTTGTTTCCAACAAAGTAATAAATCTTAAACCAGATTTCGCCTTGCAATTCTACCACAAAATCAGTGAGAACATTTGAAAATATGCTTTCTTTACAAATACAATGGAGTCCACTAGCAGAAATCTCTTTAGAATCTGTTATGACATCCACTAATTACTCAAAAATGAATTCGAAATTAGGGCTGTGTGAGAAAGCACAATAGATTCTTAGCGTAAAGAAAATTAAAAGATGTTGCTACGAACCACAAACAAGTCTTTGTAGAGTGCCTTAGGGGAACAACACTTCAAGTTCACATTCTAAACTTGGGAATTTTGTAGAATACTGTTTCATCAGTTTTATCAAGATGTCTAATTTCCAAAATTAAAGTAAAAGAGACAACACTTACATGAGTATACACGATAAGGAGTCCGGCCGCAACTCGCCCCTGTCTCCAAACAATTTTTTTTCTTTTGATAAATTATACTACAAAAGTATGCAAGTTTAGCGACAAAAAATTAGCAATTAAAAAAATTTGGTTGTAAAATATCGTCATTAACGATCACGTGGTCTCTAAATACAAAAAAATCAGTGATCACATGGATGCTGAAATTACCGTTCACGTGTACCCGAAAATTAGAGTTCATATGGTCGTAAAATTGGCGCCAAGCTAAACAATGTGGCGGGAAATTTTGGCAGAGTTATTTAGCGTCCACCAACTTTGCGACCAAATTTCACGACCAACCTTTAGTCCCCTAATGTATTTAGCAACCAGATTTTAGTATCTAGCGACCAAAATTTTGATCACTAAATCTCAGATCTTTGTAGTGTTACACCAAATGAGTTGATTGATTGATATAGCTGAACATAAGAAGATTGTGGTAACAGGTGTTGTGTTTGCCTGGGAGAATTTTTGATCAAGGAAGAGTTACTCCAAATCCCATCATGCAAGCACGTCTTCCACATCGAATGCATACACAACTGGTTGCACTCAAACTCAACTTGCCCACTTTGCAGAAGCCTTGTAATCCCTACCACCAAACTAGACAATCAAGCTGATCAGTTTGGTGGTCCATTGTCACAGCTCCAAGATAATGCTAACTTCAACGACGGTCAAAATCCACAGAACGTATTATCAGAGCCGCAACTTGATCGGTTCAGGACTCCTTCCACAGACCAAGTTGTAATACCTGTTGAAAGATAAGCCTGCATCGATGACAAGGTCATTAATGGAGTCTGCTGTCCCACTAATGGCGGCTGGTACTTCAGAATCTGCACCATATACTTTCCACGTCGAAATAGTTAATGAAGAACGTTTTAAGAAGCATGAAATAAGGAGATAAGCAGAAGAGCCAAGGCCTGAAATCGAAGATGCTACGAACATTTAGCTTCCAATATTTCCTGAAAATTGTTAGGGTAGGAGGTTTTTAGCAATCTGATTGGAATAGCACAAGTTTTACTATTCCAAATTTTTGTCACGACAATGCAATGTTTAACTATATATGTTGTTTAATGTCAAATTCAAATGTGATTGTAACTTAATTCTGATAACATCTTAAAAACTTTGTTTTAAAACACCGTATCACGAATAATTGAAGTATCAATACAAGTTGGTTTTTACACCTAGGAAGTGACGGAGACGGCGCGAGATTGCGGCCGCTTTCATTGTTGTGTCGTTGCCTTTTTTACTGTGATTTTTTCTGTTGTACCACCATGTACTACTTTAAATTCATCTATTATCATCTTGGCGCAATGAGACATTTTTGTATTTTACGAGTTTCGAGTCCGAGGAGAGTCGTCCCCGTGATAGAGGGGTCATACCTCTCACTCCGAATCCGAATTAGTCTCGGCCAATGCGTCGGGATACTGGGATGTTCAGACAAAAAAAATCGACCTTTTTTCCACTAACAAAGGAGAGTCAAAATTTATCTTCACTCTACCTTCTCTCACATTGCAAGTTTGAGTTCTAAGGCTACAAGTTGGGTCCAAATTATGTCACTTGTATTGGTCCAAATCGTTATCATTTTCTGGCTTTCCACAATAACTGCCAGCAAATATATAATGAACATGGTTCCAGGTCTCTTCTTCCATGTCCTTTGCTTCCTCAATCTTCATGCTATTAGAAATCAAAGCAACAGCATGTACGAATTTATGATACATGTTCATCATAACAAGACGCTCTGCATACTGTATATCGAGTAAATTAATTAAAATTCAAGTCGATCGTTTGTTTGTAGGAATTTATTTTTGATTTTTTATATTTAATATCAATAAAAAAATAAGTCATAACAAAATGATGTAAAAATTAACAGAAAAATAATAATTAATCGTGATTTATTTTTATAGAAAATACTTTTTCATATAACATATGGAATTATATTTTTCATTTAGAGTAAAAAAACTATGTGATCCCTGAATAATACCACTAATAATATTCCGGTCCTCGAATTTTCAACATATATTTTACCATTCCCCGACATATAGAAATAATAACTACCGTTAATCTTTCCATTTGATTAAGCTAATAGAAAGGTTGAAGTGTCATTCTTGCCCATACCACTTGTGTATTAATGAGGAACTGGTAAATTAAATTGAAGGATTAGAAGGGCCGGTAAATTAAGCGAAAATATTACATAGAGGACCAGTAAATTATTTACTTTTTAATCTGTTAGCTTAATTTAAGAGAAGGATTAATGACAGTTATTATTTCAATATGTCGGGACTGGTAAAGTATATGTTGAAAATTCGAGGACAAAAAAATTATTAGGGGTATTACTCAGGGATCACATAAATTTTTACCCTTTTATTTATGACTATATATTCTTATCTATCAAATCCAATAAATTAAAAAAAATAGATTTTATAAAAGATATTTTAAAATCATTTTTTATTTAAATACAAAAACCAAAAATATAATTGTAAAAAATAAAATTCAAAAACTAAATTTTCACAAAAGATTTTTTTTTTTAAAATCATTTTCGTTCAAACAAATACAGTCTAATATTGCAATTAATAGATACTTTTGGTTGGACCATTGGCATAATAATGACCATATTTACATTTCTCATCCCCTCTAATTAATTTAGAGATAATTACTTTAATGTTATCCGTTCAACAATGTTATATTATTTTATCATTTATTTTTTTAATTTACTACTTTATAAAATAAACTTTCATATTTCATTAAAAAAATCACTCACTATTGTTAATTAACTACTTTTATTGACTTCTATAATTTATATAATTGAATTATGTTAATTAAAACATGTATACTTGTAAAAATTTCTTTAATTTAGTTCAAGACAAATATCATAAAGTACATAGGGCTTAATTTATATTGCTGTCGAACAAAAATGTTTATTGGCTCAACTTTAATCATTTATAGAAGATGCTGAGATATAGTTCAACTAATTAATTTATCAAAAAAAATACAGTTCCAGTAATTAGAATGAAAAAAAATTTATATCATTCAATGCAAATGCCTTTGAAATTAGTCTGTATCTAATCAAAAAAGCAAATTTATGGAGACTATGCAAAAAGAAAATTGAAGAATTATAGGAACTTCAATCCAATGATAAAATTTTACGACTCACTCACCTGTTGCATGCAGCCATGCATGCAGACGAATCGTTATAATGTATCCATGCAATTGCATTAAGTTTGAGGAGGTTACGTACACGCCCGTGTTAGATATATAATACAGTGTAATTGAGTTTTATCTTAGAGAAGAGAAATATTGATAATTTCATTCTGATTAAACATATAATTTCATCATCTTTGATGTAACGATAAATGAGCAATAATGTTGATTTCTTACAATACTTGCTTGTTATGAAGATTGTTTAACATCATATTATTTTCGTTTGTTAACTTAGGGGATGGGTGCTGCCTTTAGGTAGCATAATATAGTGTGGTAAAGTTGGCTTAAGGAGCGTAGCCGCCACCATGTCCACCGCCTTCACCACTGCCAGTTCCGTATCCGCCACCATGTGCACCTCCTGCTCCATAGCCACCTCCGCCGCCAGAACCGCCTCCTCCTCCACCACCATAGGCACCGCCTGCTCCACCTCCATGACCAGCTCCTTCTCCTCCACCGCTACCATATCCACCACCATGTGAACCTCCTGCACCATATCCTGATCCTCCGCCACCACCAGAGCCACCTCCTCCGCCACCACCATAGGCACCACCTGCTCCACCTCCGTGACCGGCCCCTTCTCCTTCACCGCTACCATATCCGCCACCATGGGCACCACCTTCACCATATGCGCCTCCACCTCCACCTCCGGCTCCACTTCCACCACCACCTCCTCCTCCTGCAGCACCGCCTCCATAGCCTCCACCAGCGCCTCCTCCTTTACCTCCACCATATCCAGCACCACCTGCTCCTCCACCAGTGCCTCCTCCCCCACCAGTTCCACCTCCTCCACCTCCACCATAACCTTTATCACCTCCAGCACCATACCCTGCGCCTCCACCTTCACCACCGCCGCTACCATATCCAGCCCCGCCAGCTCCAGCTCCACCACCCGCTCCGCTACCACCTCCTCCGCCACCTCCACCACTAATGCCACCCCCTTTAGCTCCACCGTATCCAGCACCACCACCTTCACCACCACCACCACCATAGCCAGCAGCACCGCCGCCACCGCCACCTCCTCCTGCACCACCTCCTCCACCGCCACCACCGCCACCAGCTAATCCTCCATATCCACCACCACCACCTTCTCCACCGCCACCACCACCTTCGTACGCAGCAACTCCATGGTCACCCGCAGTTGCATAGCCAGAGCCGCCACCACCACCATGACCTCCTCCACCACCATAACCTTCATTTACAGAACCACCATAACCAGCACCCGAACCACCTCCATGGCCACTTCCATAACCAGATACACCTGCATCATAATTTAGAAGATTTCGCTTGGCAGAACAAACTATGCCTAAGACTAAAAACAAACATACTCCCAGTACGTTGTTGGAAGTCATGGGATTGAGAATGTATTTGTTTCCCATTGTGATTGGTGCAAATGCATATCCTAAACAAGGTATTTATAGGGATCAATCTGGGGTCCTAAACCATGTTTATTGTAAAGAGAGGCATGGCCACATGGAGAACAAAAAGTGTTGGCTTAATGGCCCACGAGATGGCTACATAGTTGTGTTCTTTTGCTGTACTCCACATTTTATTTCATGCACACTAGAGTGTTTTGTATGCGTATCAACACTCATTCTTGAC
>CANYCX014088993.1:0-40908 GCA_948193385.1 Breynia disticha f. nivosa
CACGCCCCTGGGCACGACCGTGTGACAGGTCGTGTTCCACTGTTGGGCAGATTTTTCTGCCGATTTCGATCGTTTCCAATTCCTTTTGGTTCCTATCATGCATAGGTTTATGTATACATGTCTTCTAGTATAATTACTATCCTTTTCCACTCAAATAACATTCATTAACAATGAACTTAACATCATTCAACATTCAATATACCATATATCACATATAACTTTATCTACCCTTATCGCTAATTAACCTCACTTTTTAATCTACATTTTCTTTATTTTAAAACGAACGAATTTCCAGGGCGTTACATGTTCAAAGAGAAAACAAAGAGAAGGAACGTAACTGACAAACAATGGAGAAGATAGAGCACAGAATAATAGTCACAAATGGGATAAACAATAACATGCATTCAAGCGAGCTCTCTCAACTCCAAACAGTAGTTTCAGAAACCCCTAACTTGTCCCCCCCACCTGATCCTCCTGATCCAACACAGAATGACCAGACTATAGAGGAAGCACCAGAGGATGTGGTTGACACTACATTAACCCAACTGGTTGAATCAAAAAATAAGGAAGGTATCCAAGATCAGGACACTGATATGGTGGAAGCAACGAACCAGAAGCAACGAACTAGAGGCAACATGATCCAACCCAAAGACCCTGTAATCCACTGGGACAAACACAAGTAGCTAGAGGGATTCAAGGGACAGAAAGCACTATAGAGGGGGAGGAAATAAGTCCGAACCCTCGCACATCTCCTGATGTACCTGAACGATCAGTGCCATTATCATTTTTAGAGGCTCTTTCGGGTCCTAAAAGCCCACCGAAGAGAGCGGAAAATTTGATAGCAAGCAAAAGAATCAATCTCCAATTTGTGGAGGAGAATCCTTTGAAGCCTAAGTTTATCTGCGCAAAATCGATCAAGACTGAACTCATACAACCATGGAAGAATGCACTGATCGCAAAGCCGCTTGGCAGGAATGTGGGGTTTGGCCCGTTCTCTAGAAGAGTGGGGGAATTGTGGAAGACAAGAGGCTTATTGGAGATTATACCTTTGGGAAGTGGTTACTACCTAATCAAGCTCGATAATGATGAGGACAGGGAACGAATATTACTGGAGGGACCTTGGACGATGCAAGGTCACTACCTCACAGTCAGGCAATCGTCTCCATATTTCGTACCGTCCGATGATTGCATCGAAAAAATGCTAGCTTGGATTAGATTCCCGGAGCTTTCTATGTTGTACTACAATGAGGATGTCCTATATGCCATCGTCTCTAGCGTGGGTACTCCAGTGAAAATTGATGTGAATACAAGACTAACCACCAGAGGAAGATTTACGAGAGTTTGCGTGGAAATAGATCTAACTAAACCACTCGTAGGTCAGTTTTGGCTGGACGGCCATTGGCACTCAGTCGAGTACGAAGGTATACATACCATCTGTTTCTCTTGTGGAAGGTATGGACATTGAACAGAACAATGTCCAGAAAATCAACAGGAAGAGGGACATGGACGAAAGACTTCGAAAACGGTGAATCCAGGTGAGAAAACCAATGGAACAGTGCAAGACCCTTACAAAAGGACAGAAATAGGGGCGACTATTATAGAAAAAAGGGAGTACAGTAGAGATGGGTGAAAGAATGTTGGACTTAAGAAAGGGGTTAATTCAGCAGGTCATGGCCCACATATGATCGCTCAATCAACAGAAAATAGAACACGTGGAGGTGGTAGGCTAGGAGGAAGCAAAGGTTTGGAAGGTCTTAAGGGTAGAAGAACCGACAATCGATTTGAGCACTTAATGCTAGAGGAACCTGAAAAATACTCTAGACACACAAGCAGAGAGACCTCATGATAACAAAGCCAATGAAGAGGCGGCCATTAAATATCACAACACCCAAGCAAAAAAGCAACGGCTAGAGAGAGGCCCTCGTAGCATTCGAATAGAAAAACCAAACATGGAGACAGAAAACAGACCACAGTAGACCTATACTTAGACCCAGCCCGAGCAGACTCCTATGACCCATCTTCAGAATCCTACTCAGCCCATCCAAACCCCACTTAATACAGCCCCATGCCCAAATGGGCCGAATGAGCAGGAAAACATTAGACATAATGAGAGGGACAAAGGGGCCAGTCTTACGACACTAACGATGGATTCGATGGATGATGCTCTGGAAAGGTTACCTTCGTATGTTGCCCATAGAGGAGGCAGGGATGAATGGAGACATGCTGGATCACGGAGGCATCGATCATTGTCCAGGAACTGTGGTGTAAGGGGATCCTTTGCGAATGCCCAGGAAGAGTGACATAGTCGAGGTATGGCTGAGGTTTGTTTCACCCTTTATTTAATTTTAATTAATGTTACTCTATTGGAATGTATGTGGCTTAGCCAATAAGGGGACCAGGAACCACTTGCGACATTTAGTTAGAAGACACAAACTAAACCTAATTGCTTTATCTGAACCTAAAGTTAGTGGGGATAAGGCCTTAAGTATCTGTAGGGGGCTAGGTTTAGAAAGTTAGCATAGAGAGGAAGCTCACGGCTTGAGCGGGGGCCTATGGGTCTTATGGAAAAAGTCCCGTATAAAGGTCAGCATTCTCATGTCGAAACCCCAATATATTCATATGCGAGTGAAAACACAAGATGGGATAGAATGGCTGTGTACGACGATCTATCGTAATCCGAATGGAGAGCAGGGCAGGGAATTTTGGCAAGAAATAAGTACTTTGGCAGCAACAATACAGGAACCCTGGTTAATTATTGGTGGCTTTAATGCGATAACGTCCTCAACTGAATGTAGCAAAGGAGGGGGAGATCCGAGAATGAAGCAAGCCTTTGTGGAATGGAAAAACGAATTGGGGTTAATCGATATGGGTTATTTGGGTTCTCCGTATACGTGGGTTCGAGGAAACACAGAGCGCCACAGAATACAACGCAGATTAGACAGGGGTTTTTGCAATGTGGAGGGTAGGATTCTTTGGAATGAGGGGAATATCCAGCATCTTGAGAGGGTATACTCAGATCATGGCCTGCTTTTGTTCTCCTTTCCGGATCCGCATATAAGAAGGAAAGTGGACAGCCCCTTCAGATTCGAGGCAGCCTGGTTGACGCATAAGGACTTTAGGGAATGGGTAAATAAAAAATGGAACCAACAGGGGGAGATAACATGAAAGTTGAAGGATTTGAAGGGAGAGCTTAAACAATGGAATATAGAGGTTTTTGGTAATATATTCCGACAGAAAAATAGGAAATTGGCCAGGATAAGGGGAATCCAACGAGCAATGGATAGGGAGTTTAAACCGGGTCTTTTAAAGTTGGAGGAGAAACTAAGGCTAGAATTGGATGGTATTCTTCAAGAGGAAGAGATATTGTGGTTCCAAAAGTCTAGGGATAACTGGATTCTGCATGGAGACAAGAATACTAAGTATTTTCACACGAAAACAATGATCAGACGACAAAGAAATCGAGTTACTACTTTAACGACGGAGGATGGAGTCAAAATTTCTGATCAGGAAGAAATGAAAGTATTGGCTGTCAAATACTTCACAAACTTATTCACGTCAGAGAAGACTGGCATTCATGGAGAGGATTTTGAGGCTGTGTTCCCAGATTGGAAGGATTCGGATATTAGGCTATTAGAAAAAACTTTCACCAGTGATGACGTGCGAGCAACGTTAAGGGAGATGAATCCATATAAGGCTCCAGGACCGGATGGGTTTCAACTGTTGTTCTTCCAAAAGATGTGGGAAGTAGTTGGCATGGATTTTGTTAAAGTAGCGCTAAACTGTCTGAATGAGAGAGTACTGCATACAAAAACAAACTCCACCCTGCTGGTCATGATACCAAAGACTCCAGCTCCAGAAAATTTAAGACAATTTAGACCAATAAGCCTTTGCAACGTCCTTTACAAGACGATTACAAAGACCATAGTTAATAGGATTAAGCTGTTACTGCCTCACATTGTCTCCCTAACACAAACAAGCTTTGTTCCGGGAAGGAACATAACAGACAATGTAATTATCTATCAGGAGGTCCTTTACTCTTCTAGGAGAAAAAAGGGTGTATTAGGGGGAATGCTTGTTAAATTGGACCTGGAGAAGGCTTATGAAAGGATGGAATGGACCTTCATTCGAGAAACATTGACTGAACTCAAACTTCCTTCACATTTGGTGGAAGTGATTATGCTCTGTGTTACAACCCCGTCATTCAGGATCATTTGGAATGGCAAAACATCCGAGACATTTATGCCGTCGAGAGGGCTACGACAGGGAGATCCCCTATCTCCCTATTTTTTCTTCCTATGTATGGAAAGATTGAGTCACAAGATTGATAAGGAGGTAGCAAAGGGAAGGTGGAAACCTATTATGCTTAGTAAGGGGCCCCAAACTATCCCACCTCGAATTCGCAGACAACTTAATTCTTTTTACAAAAACGGATGCCTCTCAAGCACAGGTGATGGTTTCGGTTCTCGAAGAGTTCTGCCAGGTGTCGGGGCAAAAAATTAGTCTTAACAAGTCTTCACTTTTGGTTTCTAAAAATGTTACATCACAAAAGGCAACTGAGATAAGTTCCATTCTTGGGATATCGCGAACTAACAATATGGGCAAATATCTCGGTGTTCCGTCCATACAGGGGAGAGTTCAGAAGCATACATATACAGAAGTGGTGGATCGAGTCCAGCAAATATTGCAAGGTTGGAAGTCTAAGACACTATCTTTAGCAGCGAGAGTTACTTTATCCAAGGCGGTGATTGCTGCTATACCATGTTATGTGATGCAGACAGTAGCCTTACCACTGGGAATTTGTGAAAAGATAAACTCCTGCCAAAGGAGTTTTATATGGGGAAGTACTCCGGAACAGAGGAGAATACACAGAGTTAAGTGGCAAATACTTTGTCAGCCAAAACGAGAGGGTGGTTTAAGGGTAAAAGACATGAAAATTTTCAACAGGGCACTGCTGGCAAAGCAGACTTAGCGAGTCAGAACTAATGAAGAAAATTTATGCATTAAAGTGTTGAGAGGAAAATATAAGATGCAGGAATCCACAACAAATTTAATTGGAAAAGGTTCAGCATCGGCGACCTGGAACGGAATTGTGAGGCAAGGAAGTCTAATAGAACAAGGATTGGGAAAAAAATGTAATCAATGGAAGGGGAACATATTTTTGGAAAGAGAAGTGGCTTGGTAATTTCAGGCTTGAGGAGAAAGCAATGCTGGACATATCAATAGAGGAGTTAGACAGGAAAGTCGATTCTTATTGGGACGGTTATATGTGGAATTTGCAGATGCTAGAAGACAAACTCCCTGCAGGAATATTAATGCGATTGGTGGCAACGATGTTACAAAGGTATAGTGGTAATGGGGATGTGCATACGTGGAAACTTACTAGCTCTGGAAAATTTTCGGTTAAATCAGCCTATTGGGCTCAGATCCCATAATCAGAATCGACACATTCCCATTTTGGGCAGGTGAGTTGGAGGAATATCTGGAAAGCTCAACTTCCTGAGAGGCAAAGGATATTCGGCTGGTTATTGGCCAAAGACAGGATACTCACAAAGGCACAGCTGTTAAGAAGAGGTATAGAGGTTAGCACAATGTGCTGCCTCTGTAAGGAAGGGACAGAAACAACACTCCATTTGTTCAGGGATTGCAAGGTGGTTGCTGCAATTTGGAAGGAGCTCTTACCAGAGGAAGTTATATCCTTCTTTTTCCATATCCCTTTTGAGGAATGGATCCATACTAACTTACAAATTTCTTATTTTAAATGGAATAAAATGGTATGGCATGATGTGTTTATACTTGTTTGCTGGTGGTTATGGAAAAAACGAAACTCATTAAGCTTTGCAAATGAGGATATTCCTGTGAGTGCTTGTTTTCTAAAAAAGCAGGTGGACATGATTTTAGGAGCCTTCAATTTGCAGCAGAAGGTAGAAGCCAACAGGAAGGAAATTATGGTCAGCTGGAAAGCGCCTCCAGAGGATTGGGTTAAAGTCAACACAGATGGAGCTCCAAAAGTACATTACAGAGGGCAACGTGCGGCGGAGTGATCCGGAATGCTGCAGGCGAATGGGTGGTGGGATTCGCGGCAAACTTGGGAAAGGCGTCGGCAGTTGAAGCTGAACTATGGGGAGTGTTTCATGGATTAACGTTGGCTTGGACTGAAGGCTTTAAGAAAGTCATTATAGCCATGGATTCTAAATGCACAATACAACTGTTACATAAGGAGGTGCCAAGCTACCACCCACTTGCATCCCTGGTAAACTGCAGCAAGAATCTTTTAGCAAGAGACTGGCTGATTCAACTGGAACATTCATACAGGGAAGGGAACAGAGTCACCGACAAAATTGCAAATTTGGCCAGTGAAGTTCAGGGTTATCATCTACTCCGGGCTCCTCCAACATGCTGCATAGAGATGTTATGGGAAGATGCAATGGGAGTGGCGTTCCCCCGCACAATTTCGGAGATAAAGTAGTTTTTGGGCGCAGACTAACCCCCCATGTAGACCCAAAAAAAAAACAAAATGGGATAAACATGCACGTGGCGTCAATTGGAGAAGGCCCAACAATTCTCTTCGTGCATGACTTCCTTGAGCTTTGGTTCTCATGGAAGCACCAGCTTCTATCACTCTCTTCACTTGGTTATCATTGCATAGCCCATGATTTATGCGGCTACGGTGACACCGACGCACTAGCTTCGATTACTGAGTACACAGTTTTGCACATAGTGGGTGACCTGGTGGGTTTACTTGATGCTCTGAGAATACAGAAGAGTTTTTGGTTGGACATGACTGGGGAGCTGCGATTGCCTGATACTTATGCATGTTTAGACCTGATCGGATTAAGGCTCTGGTCAACACTAGTCTTCCATTGTTGCGCAGGAACCCTCAAGTTAGGACCGTCGATTGGTTTAGAGCCTTGTTGGGTGATTACTTCTACATTTGTCGATTCCAGGTTTTTTCTTACTCAACTCTTTCTATAATTAGTGATAACTTTTTTCTAAATTCGTTCAAGCTATACTTGTACTACTTTGATACTGGATTAAACCTATCTATTCTAGCTGATTAAGACTTGAGAGTTTAATTCTTGTTGGGGACTGGACTGGGGAGGAACAATACTAGTTTGTACTGAAATTATCTCTTCTGATTTATCAAATAATGTTGTTGTAGGAACCTGGAGAGGCAGAGAAAATATTTTCTGAAGTTGAGACCACCAAACTGATTAGGATGCTCTTTTCATCTTGGAGTCCGAAGTCTCCAAGTATTCCGAAAGAAGGTTGGCCCCATGGTATCCCCGACCCTCCAAGCCTGCCTTGGCTCTCTGAAGAAAAGGTCAATTACTATGCTTCCAAATTTGACAAGACTGGTTTCAGCGGTGGATTAAATTACTACAGAAACTTGAACAGGCACGTATTTTTTGTGAAAGCCAGCGTTCTTGGTACTCGTATTAACATAGTTTTTCTCTGGTTTTTGCAGGAGCTGGGAGCTGACGGCTCCGTGGACTGGTTTTCGAATAGAGGTGCCAACAAAATTCATTGTCGGTGAATTGGACGTGACAGGTCATGAATTACCCGGTTTGAAAGAGTATGTTGAAGGTGGAGAAATGAAGAAAGATGTTCCTAACTTGGAGGAGGTGGTGGTACTAGAAGGAGTGGTTCACTTTCTCAACCAAGAAAAACCAGATGAAGTGAACAATCACATCTATGAATTCATTAAAAAGTTCTGAACTGCAGTTGCCTTTAAATGGCTTCCTGAATTCGGCTCTTTGTGTTTAACAAATGTTTGCTTGTTTTTACATTAATTGTTCGAGGTGGATCGCTGCTGTTTCTTTTGTGAAAAATTCGATATCTACTGCAAAACAAAATATAAATGGAAACCAAACCTTGCTTTCACTTTAGCAGCATGTTATTTTTTTCTTATTGTCTTTGCCAACTTTTAAGATCAAGAAACCAAAAATTTTAGAGAAGATAGAGGTTTTTTTCGAAATAGTTTTGCCAAAAAAATTAATTAGCGAATGATGAAATAAAAGAAAAAACTAATTAAGTCATGATAATTAATTTTTATTATTGTTTAAATGATTAAATAAAATTATAAATTAATAATTAATATTAAATTATGTTTATGTTTTTTTATAAATTTAGCATAGTAATTAAAAAGAAAAGATAATTTTTTGTAAATGATTAATAAAATAAAAATATATTTAGTTGAATAATAATAATAATATAATATAAATATTACTCTCTTTGTCCCAATTTGTGTCCCTCAAAATAAATATCTAGATCTCCCATTTAATGTGATATAAAATATATTTTTACCAAATATTTTCATGAAATAATCTTATTAACACGTGTTAGTTTATTACCTAGCAGCCGAACCTGCATAATACAGTGGGATGACATATATTAATTTTATCAATATAAATTATAATATATTTTATTTGTAAATTATTTTTATAAAATAAAAATTTAGTAATTATTAAATTAAAAAATATGCTAATTTTTTAAATAAAAATATAATATATATCAAATATAATTTTATTAATAAAAATAATAAAATATTTTAATGTATATTTTTTTATCAAATTTATAAATCAATTAATTGTGATGTTAAAAATAGAGTTAGTGTACTACTAAATAACATGCACTTTAAAAAGAGCTATCTAATTTCTCAATTAGTAATATAGATTATATTTTTATTTCATTTATAATTTTAATAACAATATAATTATATATTTTTGCTATGCGTCAATTCATTAAAAAGACCACATAAAGGTATTTTTGAATGTCCAATGTTTGATTATGGTGATATACAAACATTTTAATTTCGTTAATTAAAATTAATTTGTTGTGCAATAATGAGTTTGATACGACCGAGCGGTGCTAAAACCACGGCTCGCTAGGCAAGTATACTTATCGAACAATAGTATAGACACTGAAGTATCGAGTGTTGATCCCACAGAAACGGTCAAGTACTAATACAATCAATTCAAGTTATTATCTAATCTAACGAAATGGACTGGTTATAATTGAAATTGCAACCTAAATTAAGAACTAAACTAAACAACGACCAATGAATGAAGAAAAAGCAAAGCACACAAAAACGGATTAAATCGAGATTGGAAGGTGGATATCTAGATTCGATCCATCCTAGGACTTCATACATATGTAACTAGATTTACTATGAATTAACAAGTATTGGATCGCGGAAATGTCTAATTTATGCTAAAGTATCGCTTGATTAAATTAACATCTAAGACTAGGTTGATTAGTCAAAATCTCTTTTAAACTAAAACCCCTAACCCAACATTATGTTCCATACATTCCTCCATTAGCATTACACTAATACGGAGGAGTTTTGTAATTCTATCTCTAGAATTCAGGCAACTCCTTTTAATTGTGGAAGACCTAATTTGCAAGATGATTTCTCAACCTATCAATGCAAAGTCATAAAATTCATTCAAACCACACAATTGAACCATAATATCTCATTAAATTCAACAATAATCAGGTCATAACATATAATCCATCCTAGGACTCCTCTACCCAAGATATCCATGGAAGGATTAGTTCATAATGTATTAAAAAAAACACCTAAAACAATAAAAAACACACAGAAAATAAATAACTCATGAATCTCTTACACAAGTTACAAATCTATAATCTATAACAGTCTTCTATTAGTTCGGTAAAAGTCTGGCTTGATTCTCTGATTTTCGCTCTGCAACAAGTTCTCTGCACCTCTGGTTGATGAATGATGGCTCGTAATGTCTAACTCTCTTTTCTGCCTCCAAAAATCTTCTTTTGTCAACCATATTTTCCGTACAGTAAGTTAGGAACGGTTTGTGTAAACCGTTCCCAAAACCGTTCTGAGTTTTTCAAAAGCTTCTGGAATTGAAATAGTTTTGCAAACCATTCCCTAGACCGTTCTGGCCTCGTGAAATGTCTATAGAAGTGAAACAAAATGTCAAACTGTTTGAGTAAATTGTTCTAGAAGTCGTTCCCCCTTCACTATTTGTGCTTTTCTCACTGTTTCGCTCCGTCTTGACCGAATTTTACCTTTTTTCGCTCAATGTTCCATGAGTAACCTGGAGGCACATAAATTACACAAATAATGCAAAATCTTGCTAATAATTAGCCAAAAAAGATGATAAATGTCATAAAACAAGTATGAAATATATGTGTGAAAAGACGTTTATCAAACTTCACCATACTTAAACCTTTGCTTGTCCTCAAGCAAATAACACAAAGTTATACTCAAAATTATAAGACAAGCTTGGTTCACTTAGCATTATAAATTCTCATACGGCCTTAGGGGTAGTCAAGAGCAACATGTTCAAAAACATGCATAACTGACAATGTCCAAAAGATCAAAAATTGATAGGCTAACCAGCTAACATATACACAAGTGCATTCATAGATGATCCTATGTGTGTGTGTAGACCAGATTCAGAAAAGTTCCAAGTTTTATCAAATAACTGTTATCAATTGACATGACCATAACTACAGTGCAAACACCATAAAATCAATATCAAAATCAGAGTTGATATAGTTAAACACAAGCTTTCCAAATTTTTTCTATTTAATTGTTACTATCGAGTGTGTTTTACACTCCATCTCAATTCTTCCACTTGCTCGATTGCTACAAGCCCCTTTTTTATTCACAACAATCTTTGAATTTTGGTGTCCACTGTCACAAATGATTTTGGTTTCTTCTTTTTTGACGCGAAGACAACCCACTTTTGGTGGTTGTCCCCGGTTACTCAAGAATGTCGTGACAGTTGTGCTTTGCATTCTCATATCTTAAGTACCAGAAAGAGGAGTAGAGCTTAGCCTTTGTTTTTTCATTATACCTCCCTTATTGCTTAATGGGTTTAGGTTCAATCGAGTAAGGGTATATTTTCAAAGCATCAATAAATTAAACTCAAATTCAATTAACCACAAATATTTGCAAGCAGTCATAGTATTATTAAGTGTAATTTTAAGATAAACATCAGAATTGAACTAAACATGGTTTGGCGTGCTCAAACCTAGAATACTACTAATAATACACAAGCATACAGTTATTCAAACCAACCAATCATATTTTCTTTCCTAAGGACACTAACAGTTATGACTATGCGAATGAAAATAGTGCACTTAACCACACAGATTCATCATAGGCCAAAAATTTAAACGCTAGATCTTCCAATAAGGTTTACACAATTTTTATTTTAATGACCCCCTTTCACCACACTTTAGAGCACAACATTGTCCTTAATGTTAAATAGAATGAAAGAATAGGGAAAAGAAGAGTAAAATGAGAAATTGTGGAAAACTTCTTTGAATGCGATTGTGAGGAAAGCTACTAAGAGAACCTGGAATGATTGATAGATGCCTGTTCCTAACTACAAATATAAGTAACTGAGACAAACAACAGGCAAGAACATAAAATCATTACTTAAATCATTTAGTTATGGAGTACAAACCAGAATAGAAAATAAAAGAAAAGAAAATGAAGGACGGAAAAAGAAACGAAAATAAAAGAAATGAAAATAAAAGAAAAGAAAAAAAGAAAACAAATCTAGCTAATCGTGCGGTTCAATCATCCTGGGTGTCGTTGCGAGGATCCTCTGGTGGTGGCTGCTGTGGACTCCGATAATACTACTGGTAGGACTGGTAGTACTGGTTGTGCGACGGTAGTGGATGGTAGGGTGGCATCTGCAGGCTCAGGTGTTGGAATACGAACTGCATGTGATGCTCCAGTCTGTAAATATGGCCACCTTGGGCCAACTGCTCTGGCTGTATAGCTCCCAGAATGGCACTGTACTGGTGCTAGAGTTATAGAATCTCATTGAGCTAGACATGGTGAGCTAGAGGCACCGGTGGTGGAGCCTCTGGTGCCTGGGTCTCTGGTGCCTAGTCCTCCTCTGCCAAAGGTGCCTCCCATCCTCTCCTTATAACCTGTAAGTATATCTGCCGGCGACCCGCTGGCAAACTACCATCTACATGGAATTGGCATGAAGGTGGGCTACATTGACCGAGTAGTTTGGATCCATACTATAAATGTAACATCCTGAATTTTATAACATAAAAATAATATGCAAAAATATTAAAAACAGAATTAAAGTGAAAGAAAACTATACTTAAATCCAACCTGCACACATGAGCACGATTTGTATGGACAGGAGCATAAGCCATTCTTGATTAGTCATGACATGAAGGAAGAAGCACGATTCATGCTTGGCTTTACCTTACGCCATGCCATACTTGAGGAACAAGAACGAGCCATGTCTGAGTTGGTTGCATCGTGCCGTGTAGGTGAAAGAGAAGCACGAGTCGTGCCTAAATGCATGTGCACCGTGCTATGAAATTTGGACTGTGCCATGGATGGAAAGTAGGCACGAGACATTCTAACTTGATTATAGAACCGTGCCATGATCCAAATTGGCACGAGATGTGCCAATAATTACAATTGGTCATGCCAAGCTAATAAAAAAGCAGTGTTCGAGTTTTAAACTTCATGTTACTTCTAAAAATAGATAGAACCTCCTAAAAATTGAAAGATTAAGTAGAGAAACCCAAGAGGGTGTTTAGGAATGATTCTTGGTGGAAATGAATGGAGCCTCACTAAAGATGATAATAGGTAAGGTAATCTCTTACTGTTTATCTGTTGAATATCTCTTTGTGATAATTGGGGTTCTTGAGAAGGAATTCGATGATTAAATTGTGAAATGAATTGATATGTAGTAGCTTGAAAATTATGTACACTGTGAATGATTGAGAGTTAATTGGCATAGGTTGTGAAGGAAAATAGAATTAGAGCATGTAAGGAATTTAGCTTCCTGATTGAGTTATGGAAAGTAAGGTAAGTGTTCTACTCCTATTCCTAGTATTTTATACTATTGGGTATTGAGTATTGAAGGATATAAGTATAAGATGAGATTGTACTTATAAGTTAGATGATGGCAAGATTGTACTTTGGTATGGAAGGAATAAGCTTGAATGATGCTTTATAAAAAGGTTACAAACATAACATTAAAACTTAAGTATTTTATACATACTTGATTAATTTACGTTGATGTAAAGAATGTAAATTGGAATATGAAATGCATGAGTTGCATTTGAGAATAATATTTGGCTTATACTATGATTATATTAATGAACTTGTCTCTTATGCTATATGCTTTATACTAAGACAACAAGTTGATGATCTTATGATCATAAGAAGAATACTATGTGATCTAAGTTTCTATCTATGTGCTTAATATGAAGCTTTATGCTTTGATTGATTCTAAGGAATGATCTGAAAATCATATGTGATTCTTTGTGGATTATGATCTACAATGGTCATTATGTTATGTGCCTATTTTGAATATGTGATCTCTGTGTGAGAATTAAATGATAAATGCTAAGTGTTTATCATATAATTTGCTATGTGCTTGTGATTGTGCCTTTGTGGCTTATGAGTTGTGTGATACATTTCTTTGCCTCGATTATTGGTTTACTGTGTGCTTTATCTCTGTGTGAGACATTTAATGCTATTATTCTATGTGAGAGGCATAATATGATCTTATGTGGAATATGAGATGCTCCTATGTGGAAAATGTTGTGTGCGCTTATACGAATGCTACTTATACATTTATATGTATTGCATAAACATTTATGTGACACGGTTTACTGTATGGATAAAGGATGTGCTGTGTGCTATCCTGGACATGCTGCGTGCTGTCTGTATTTATGAGCTATATGCTTAGAGCTATGTGCTCAGGCCTTGTGTCATTCCTCTATTGTGTGCTATGGAGGATTCCACTACTGTGTGCTATGGTGGACAAAAACCCAGGGACATCCTATGTGGATTTGCATTGGCATTGCATACATTTGCATTCGTATGATTATAATGCCATGGTATGGATATCTGTGTGATATAGAACCTGTGTGGTTTGTGATGCTGTGTGCTATCCTGTATGGATATTGATATGTGTGATCTTGATATTGTTGTGTGCTATATTGATGTTCTTTGTTAACATATTAAGTGATTTTCTATATGCATAAGAAAAGTTTGGTCTGTAAATTGCCTTGTGTTAGGTGCTTTGTACTATACATACCATATGTAGAGTTTCAAATGTTGTGTGGTGAAATAATTATGTTTATTCTGTGTGAATTGGCTTAAGATATGCCTAGAATGAGTATGAAACTAAAAGGATAGATTGTTGTGTGCTACTCCTTTAAAAATAGAATTACATAGGCATTTCCGAGACTCAGCACGTCCTTGTGCTGACCAGCACGCCATTATGCTGGAGACCAATTTGAGAAGGACGTCTCGTGTTGATATTGAACCTGGATAAAGGTAACGAGCACGAACCCATACTCAATTGAGGAACGTCTGTGCCAATTAGGAAATCATAGATGAGCATGTCCCCGTACCAAACCAAACCACTTTCCCTTGCTCAAATCTCTCTTTTTCTCAGCTTCCCTGCTTCTATTTTTCTCTGGAAAGAAAGATAAGTAAATGAAGGTTTCTGACAATTTCTCGAGTGTTTCTTTTATATTTTTTTCAAGCAAACGAAAATCCACGCGTGGTGGAATGTCAAGTACGCGTGGTCGTACCGAGACCTCATATTTCCACCTCCACTGCGCGTACTTGGTCAATTTTAGCATTTTTGATTTTCCTTGATTATTTCGTGTCAACCTTATATTAACCTTTGATCAACCTTTATATATTGATGTTTAAACATTTATTTATCATAATTTTGAGATGAAAAATTTCCAGGATGTTACAATTCTCTCCCACTTAGAAAATTTTGTCCATCAAAGAACTCTGAAGTAAACCTAAGTAAGAACATTCAATATCAAGTTTGGATTCACAATGTACCTCAGTGCTTAGAGGTAGAATCAGGAAACAATATGGGTACTATCGTCGCATATCTGACTCAACCTCCCAAGTCGCTTCTTTTAGTGAATAAAAATTCCACTTCACAAAAACCGTCGGAATCTCGCGATTCCTCAACTGTCTCACCTATCTATCTAATATCTCAACAGGCTCCTCCTCATAAGTCAACTCATCAGAAATCTCCAAGGCTAGAGCACTCAATACGTGGCTAGGATCTGATCGGTACCGGCTAAATATAGAAACATAGAATACATCATTTAATCGGGAAAACTCTACTGGTAACCTCAGTTTGTAAGCTAGTGGTCCTACTCTCTCTGTAATCTCGTACGATCTGATATACCTAGGACTTAATTTCCCACATTTTCCAAATCGAATCACACCTCTCCAGGGTGAAACTCGTAAGAAAACACTATCATCAACTGCATACTCTATCTCCCGGTGATGTTGGTCGTAGTAGCTTTTCTCACGATCCTGAGCTACTTGCATACATATTTTTACAACACCTTCAATCTGTCGCAAACCCTCAACATCCCAGTAAACTGGACTCCTGCATCATCTCCTGTATAATGCCTCATATGGTGCCATCCCGATACTAGAATGATAACTATTATTGTATACAAACTCGACTAAAGGTAAGTGATCATCCCAACTACCTCCAAACTCTAGAATATATGCTCGCAACATATCCTCAACTGTCAGAATTGTCCTCTCTAACTGACCATCAGTCTGTGGATGGAAGGCCGTACTAAACCTCAACCGAGTACCAATCGCATCCTGGAGACTCTGTGGGAATCGCGATGTAAACCAAGGATCACGGTCAGACACAATAGAGATAGGAACACCATGTAATCTGACAATCTCAGCAATATACAACCCAGCAAGTCTATACAACGTATCATCCTGTTGGATAGCTAAAAAGTAAGCTGATTTTGTCGTCTATCAACAATAACCCAGATAGCATCATGACGTCGAAACGTCCTCGTAAATCGATAATAAAATCCATGGTGATCTTCTTCCATTTCCACTTTAGAATGTCAAGTGGTCTCAGTTTTCCTACTGGAGCCTGATGTTCTTCTTTAATCTATAGACACTAGAGACATCTCACAATAAATTCAGCTATATCTCTCTTGATGTGTACCCACCAATACAACTCTTGCATATCCCAATACATCTTAGTAATGTCGGGATGAACTGATTAAGGAGAAGTGTAACATTCTGGATATTTTTCTTCATTAAATGACGATAAATTAATGTTTAAATATCAATATATAAAGGTATATGAAAGGTCGATATAAGGTTGACACGAAATGATCGAAGAAAATCGAAGAAATGATGAAATTGGGGAGTACGCGCAGTAGAAAGGGAAATAGGCGTGGTCGTTACCACCACGCGTAGTTCACATTCCACCACGCGTGGATACCGGTTTGGATGAAAAAAATATAAGTTACGAACCATCAAGAACGGAAGAAACTTTGTTATACCTTATTTCATTCTCAGAGCAAAAGAAGAGCAGAGGAAGCTGAGAAAGTTAGGTTTTGCCTCAGAGGAAGTGGTTTGGAGATTTGTTTCTTGCAAGAAACATCCTAAGTGTTAAGATAAGTTTTAATATGGTTGATTTAAGGTTTATGGTTGGTTTTTACTGAATTATATGGATGTAAACTACTGTGTTGATTGTTGAAATTGCTGATATTAATGTTGAGAAGCTAGAAATGAGTTTAGGTTTATGTTAGAATGAGTTTATGTGGAAAAATTGATGGAAAAGGGGTATAAACCTAAGGTTTACTTATGGTTTACAAATGGTTGATGTTGAATTGGAATTCTTGTTAAATTCCTATGTATTGAAGTGAAATGTTGTTGGAAATGATGAATTAAAGTTTGATAAACCTGGATTGAATGTATATATGTGTTAAGAATGATTGGAGAAAGAAAGGTTTTAAAAACTGAAGAAGATGTAAGTTGACTTAAGGTTTATAAAAGGTTTTGCTGAAGTTTATGACTTAATGTATATAGAGGATTTCCACTACTGTGTGCTATGGTGGACAAAACCTAGGGCATTCTGTGTGAAATTGCATTATTATTTCATTTCATACATTTACATCTACATATGTCTGATATACGATTGATCCTGTGTGGATATAATTCCTATGTGGTTCGTATTGATCTGTGTGATCGTATTGAGGTTGTGTGCTAGATTGTTGAAATGCTGTGTGCTATATTGAGATCTTATTAATCTAGAGGAGTTAGATAAACATGTGTGGTTGATAGCTGTGTGTTGTTTAATATCTGGGTGATTTTTTTGTCTAGCATACGAGGATGCATAGGGACAAGATAGATTGGCACGTCCTCGTGCTGATTTATACTTTCCCCTGCACATCATTTAAGTTATAAGAGATAAGAATATTTACTGGGTATAGTTTATACTCACCCCGTTTATTGTTTTAAATGATTGTGCAGATTGTAGGCAACTACTATTACTGCACAATAGAGTTGATCAACATTTCCAGAGCTTACGTTAGAGGTCGGGCTCCAGGGTTCATTTTTGACATTTTTTGTACATATGTTGTATTTTTATATATACACTCAGGTTTTGAGTTTGAATGTTTTTCAAACTTATTTTGCTTCCGCATGTGTTTGATTTTGGATGTTCAACAGGTTGGGCCGAGATTTACGAAATGAGCGTGTATATATCTTTTATCTTCTTTCTGTCCGCTGTTTTTAGGGATTTGATTTCGTATCATTTCTTGAAATTAAAATGTTTATCAGGGAAATCAGTTTTTAAAAATGAGCTTCACAAGAAGAATGAGCCTCTATCATCAGCTCATTCTTCAACTCTACAATATCTGGAAGACACAATCTATCCCGATAATACAATACACCGTTATGATTAAGTCGGTGTAAAGTAGGTACCTTTCCTCGCTCAACTTTCTTTTTGATCTGCATTAGATGATCATCTTCTTTCTGGTGCTTAGCAATCACCTCTCTCTTTTGAGGTCGAACGCTAATGTTGGCTAACATCTGATCCTCGACCAAATCAATGTATGCTAAATAGGTGCTCGAATCCTCCTCGTGGAAGTCCTTCTAACCCAACAAACAACACAATCAAACAAACGTGTGAGTAATTTTTAATTACTCAGTAAGTGTTTAACTACACTTACCAAGGTAGCTAATGCATAAGTAGTTTGTTCATTTATAAGTTTTAAGTACATTATGCTATAGGAAAAGATTCCCAGTTATCTTTACTCAATTTCCATTCAATTGAACAAATCGACTTTCAGTAGAAAATTGTGCAGGAGGCACGGGTCTTGCTGGTGGCGCACCCTCGTGCTCATCCTCATCCTGAAAAACTTTCTGACACAAGTCATGCCAGATTATTTGACAACGTGGGCTCAACACACTGATCGTGCTGCTGAGCACGACGACGTGCTGCCCTTTTGACTTTCCCAAACAATCGGCAATTTCTAACACAACTTAAGCCTTTCATTTGGTAAACATTTCAGTCACTTCTCAATTCAACTCCATTCACACTCACAGAGTAGTATCTAAACACTTATAAGTTCCTCATCTTTATCACCATCATTCAATAAGTTAAATACCTTACTTAACTTAATCTTAACCAAATCTCTTAATAATCAAACACATCACCATATCTCTCAATTAAGATGTAATTGTATAAACTACTTAAGAGATAAACATACAGATCATTCTATCCACTCCAATTGCTTGCCGTATAACTACAACATACATGCTCTAGTAAACATAAATATTCATAAGAGCATAGCATATAAGCACAACACTTATAACATTATTAACAACATCGAGTACGACAATAACATAAACGTTTCAACATCTCACTTTCCAAGACATCAACCAAAACATATAAATACATATATGAATGCATTATGATATGCTCATGCGATGCTAATGCGATGCCAATGCAATCACATACAATATGCCCCGGTGTATTTCTTTTCTTTTCTTTTCTTTTCATTTTCCCTTGGTCCCAGACAAGCATCGAACACACAATTTGGCAATGAGCCCTGCTCGAAATATCATCGGTCCTAAATTGACATCGAGATATCTCTTAGAATCATCCATAGCACACAGCTTAGGATAGCACACAGCTCAACACACAGCTCGTGTCATACTATGCCAAATGCAACACATGAATGTAGCTTTTGCATTCATATAAGTCAATCTCAAATCAAACCATGCAATGCAGTCACAAAATAACTCTCATAGTTGACAACATATCTTATATGAACTTCATAGGCAATAGGCATAATTTTATAGTGCACAACATTAATAACAATTCATGCCTCTCACATAAATCATAGTTCAAATGCACATAGCAATAAGAAGAATCAAAGACATAAATCATTCAATCCATCATTAAACCATAATAGTGCCATTCATTATAATATACATAATAAGCCAAAGCTTATTTATATCTATAAGATCATCCATAACATCCAAGCTCAAAATGATAATCAAGGATCATTAAGGCCATCACATCTCACATCACATTCTATGCATCATTTATCAATGGAATGGTAATATATTCTCATAATCAAAGTAATAACATACTTTTCTCAACTATCATGCAAGCATATTATTAAATCGATTATCATCATCTAAACATCCGCATGCTTTTCGTATTCATAATTTGTAAGAACATAGAAAAGATCATTATCAATTCATAACATAAAATCATTAACTTATAAGCATAACTCATATGCTTATCTTTATTAAACTTGCTGCATCTTATGTCTTTCATACAAATTCTTGTTACATGAACATAATATATATCAACTCAAGGCTTAATTTACATATCTCACATGATCAATTTCAAGTAATCATCACAAAGGCTCACAAGTTCATTATTGCAAACAAACACTACATTGTCATTCATTCCTTTTAAAGACACTTTTCAAGCTACCATTCAAAATAATTGAATAAATGTCCAGGTATACTTACCCATACAAATACAAAACCTAAAATGGTAAGTGTAAAACACTTACCTCAAATTCCCAAAAACTCAGTGTGAAGCCAAACTCTTATCCAAGCTCTATAAGTAGTCTCCTATCACATAGGTTCCATCCAATTCCATTAAACACATTAATTTCTCAAATAAACCTCTCATAAGGAAATAGTTCCCAAATTCCTTTCTTTACATAACCCTAAATTATTCAACCTTGTCACTTTTCATTTAACTTTCCCTAAATCATTCGTAAGATTATTAACAACTCCAATCCAACTAGATGTCATCATTTTTCATGTCAAATTCACATATTTCTATCTAAATTTCATCAATTCAAAATCCCCTTTATTCAAACTTCTAACGAATAATAGAAAACATGAATTACCTTTTGCATAGTTGATTTTTGGCATGAATTCGGTAATTTTTCAGCTAAAATTGACCCAAACCGACCTGGGATTGAAAGATTTTCGTTCGATGAAAGTGTCCGATGATAGAATGCTTATTTTCTTCTATTTGTGTCTTATATCACATTACAATGCTTATTTTCTTCTAGTTCAATCTTATATCACATTTTAGCACCCTCAGCATGCCCTGTAGCACGTCTCATGCCAATAGGTGTGTCAACCAATGTCAGAATGAATTGGCACGACCCGTGCTTGGGTCGTGTTGGCCCATTTCCTCCTTTTGTTTCAACTTGATTCGTTTCATATTAACTCATAATATTTTCTATTATGTTTCCTAAATAAATTACGCTAATTTTTGAGTGTTACAATTCTCTCCCCTTAAGAAATTTGTCCCTGAAATTTGAATTCAAATTATTTAGACATTTATCACAAGTAATATGATTCCACATTCTAGAATACAATTAGAATTGCCTCCAAGTTTCTGAGCTATCAGAAGTCATTGACTTCCACATTGAAACTAAAGAGGTAAGTCTAATACTCTTATTTCACACTTCCAAACACTTAGGAATTTGATAAACAATCATTCCATTTCACATAATCATGTCTAATTATGAATATTAAAATCAAATGTTGATCATACTAATTTATCAAAATCAACGTCAACAACTTATCCTCACAATTTGCCATTATCGCAAATTAACTCATACCCCTTATCGCAATGATTAATAATTACTTCTCATTATACATACCTATTCAAATATCTAAACTTAGGTACACTCATTTATCATACAAACACTCCCTTTCTTTTCCATCCTCTCTAAAATCTCTTATTCAACTCTCACACTTATCATTATGTCCATGTCTTTGTCCATTAGGTAATACCAGCCCAAGGTAGGTAACAAGAAAAATGGTTTCGTGCGCATGAGAAGAAATGCAGTAATGAAAAACATGTATAAGAAATGCAAAAAATGTCCTACCCTCTGTCAAGGAAAAGATGTAGGAAGTCGGAAAATTGCTTCCATATCCAAACGATACTTCTGGTACTACCTTCAAGTAAAGAGGAAAACAATAGAAAATCTCAATGGTTACATCCTCAAACACTTTGTATTTATCAAAATTAATACTACCATTTTATTTTATTAAGTATTGTCTCTCCTTAACACGATGATCTTCTTCCATCATAGGCTACTACTTCAAATTCCATTTCCTCTTATCCTTTACATTCACACATTGTTTCACTAATCACTTAAACATCATGTTCTGCATAGTACCATATGAGAAAATCACTCACATATCAACTCTAGATCAATCCTATAAAATTTAGTAACAACGTCTCTAAAATAATGTATTTCACACGAGGTTGTGCACTTTACACATAACTATATTGATGTCTCACGAAATTCACATATTTACTAAACCTCAAATCATTTTATAACTCACTCTTATTTTCCACAAAGTTTTCTCATTACGTGGCATTTATGCCATAATCACAATAAGAAATTATCTAACTCAAAGTTTCTCTGTTTTTGTTAGCACTCAATCACACTTGAATTCTTACAAAGTACTTAAAATTTTATTCAAAATATTCATTTAATAGCATTTAGGCTATGTACACTGCAATAGTTTACATTCTATTGTCTCCATTATCTTTATCGTTCAATGTTAATTCTGTTAATTTTAAAATTAAAGTTTTCTAGTGAACACGAGGCATGTTGATTGAGCACGACCCTCCTACTCTTCACATCAATTAACATTGCCTGGCATGAGCTCATACTATCCAGCACGAGCGTCTTACCAACATACAAGAATGAAAAACAGAAGCTCAACACGAGGTCTTGCCTCCAAAATTAGTCCGGACACGAGGTTGTGTCAGTTGGCATGCCTACCGTGCCAACCTACGGACTTGATCCAATCACAACCAATTTTTAAGCTAAACCACACCAATGTTATTCACACAAATTTTAGCATTCTTTTTTTACTTTTCTAAGCACAAAAACTCACCAAGATCACTTCACAAACAAGTTTTCATTTTAACTCTTGCCACTACATTCATTTGCACGCATATAGGCAAAGTACATAACCACATTCTTTCAACATATTTAAGCCATTTAACTTACCAAGAATTCAACTTACCAATGACTTATGTAACTTTCATCATGTTTTAATTCACATTAATCAAACCATACTATCACATCCTATATCACTTTCATTGTTACATTCCTTTACCATTTCTAAACACATTTACACCTTCAATTTATCTTTACCAAACAAATTAACAAATAAGAGATCAAAATCATTTACACATCCCTCTCATCTAATCACATAAAGTTTTTCCCTTATCCTTGACTCAAGTCAAACATTTCATTCAATGCAAGATAACATCTTACATTCATACAATTCAACACAATCCAAATCATTTTATTATGTTTCCGTATACTATCATTGTAAATCCTTAAGTATGCTTCATGTTATCCGCTCAATTCACTCTTAGTATAGTTCCAGCAACATGAAACACATTAATCATGCTGTATGAACATCACAAAATTTAGCATTTTACCACCACATTTTTAGTTGTACATTCATCCTATATTTATGATTTCATATATGTTTGTATAATTCATAATCACTCTCATTTTACATCGACACATATCAATTGTATAAACTATAATGCATCATCCAATATGAACATGTATCATATTCATAACCATATTCCACGTATATGCATCGCAAAAGACAATTTACAAATTGCCCAATGTAATCTTTGGGTCTCTACCCTTCAGAGCTCTCGCCCTAATTTCTCATCGAACTTTCACACAGTAATTTTCTCTCGAGTTTTTTTGCTCGGCAATACTAATTGGATGATTATCATAAAGTCATACACATATAAAACATATGCTCACTCATTCAATTGATGTCAAACGCCATCAATATAATAAGACTTCATGCCATCCATATCTTATGTCATCATACAAACAGTGATTGAGATCACGAGTTATACAAACTCGATTTCATTAATGTCAATTATATCTCAAATTATATCACATCATCTTGTAATACATATTACAATATGTGAAATTCACTTTTCACATGCCTACACACACAATTTAACCATTTAGATCAAATACATGCACATTACATCTCATACTATATTCATCAGTGAATATTTTCATTATAAAATCCTACAGGATTTTTCACACATTATTGTACATAAAGCATAAATCATCAACCATGCTTTTCAAACCAACCATACAACATGTATCTAATATTTTTCACATGTCATTTTTCATATTATAATGGATATGTCATGCAAAAACAATTGCATAACTATACTTTCATTTTCTGTTTATTCCATCATCATATCTTAACCCCTAATTAGCATTTTTTATTATATATTTTTATACACATAAACCGTCTGAATCAATCATAATTTAGACGTCTGTATTCAGTGCATACAATTTACACTTATCCATTAAGTGTTTTAAGTTACAAATTATTTTAATTATTTGCAATTGTTATATGCAACTAAACAACTCAGGGAACAAGCTTAGTAATTTTACATTCTATATAAACAACTTTTTCTCTTAACTGATTATCCCATCATTCGTTCGACTGTAAATCTTCCAAAATGATTTCCAAATCAAATATAGATACCATATTCTTTCACTCAAAATACATACAACTTCCTGAAGTATCTTTTCTTAATTAGACTACTATATTTCACACAAGGAACCATACCTTAAATACCCAATCATGAGGATTCCCTAAGGTCAGAGCACAAAGATTTTTCTCAAACCACTTTTGGTTTTCAAAACTTAATTCATTGTTTTCAAAGTCAAAAACATGCATATGACTCTAAAAAATGCACATATCCCAAGGGAATTTAATCCCTGCTCTGATACAACTAAATGTTACGCTCAAAATTATTCCTGTTATATATTAATTATTTTCAAAAGCATGGATAATTTTATGTTTATAAGTGAAAGATTCAACAAAATATCAAATATAAAATCTTATACAAATGAAATTATAATACCAAATTTGAACCAATTGACTTCTTTTAAAATTATTTTACAAAACTATCCATGTATGCTCAATACATGCTCAAATCCTCCTCGTGAAAGACCTCCTAACCCTGAAAACAAAACAATCAAATAAATGTGTGAGTAATTTTTAATTACTCAGTAAGTGTTTAACTGCAGTTACCAAGGTAGCTAATGCATAAGTACTTCATTCATTAATAATTTTTATGTACATTATGCTATAGGAACAGATTCATAGTTATCTTTACTCAATTTCCATTTAACTGAACAAATTAATTTTTAGCAGAAAATTGTACAGGAGGCACTGGTCGTGCTGGTGGCGCACCCTCGTGCTCATCCTCATCATGAAAAACTTTTTGGCACAAGTTGTGCCAGAGTATTTGACAACGTGGGCTTAGCACGCTGACTGTGCTGCTCAGCACGACGGCTTGCTGCCCTTTTGACTTGGCTAAACAATCGACAATTTCTAACACAACTTAAGCATTTCATTTACTACACATTTCAATCACCTCTCAATTCATCTGCATTCATATTTACATAGCAGTATCCAAACACTTATAAGTTCCTCATCTTTATCACCATCATTCAATAAGTTAAATACCTCACTCAACTTAATCTTAACCAAATCACTTAATAATCAAACACATCAACACATCTCTCAATTAAGATGTAATTATATAAACTACTTAAGAGATAAACATACAAATCATTCTATCAACTCCAATTACTTGCCATATAACTATAATGTACATGCTCTAGAAAACACAAATATTCATAAGAGCATAACATATAAGCACAACACTTATAACATTATTAACAACAACAAGTGTGACAATAACATAAACATTTTAACATCTCACTTTCCATGACATCAACCAACACATATAAATACATATATGAATGCATTATGAGATGCTAATGTGATGCCAATGCAATCACATACAATATGCCCCCAGGGTATTTCTTTTCTTTTCTTTTCATTTTTCCCTCGGACCCAAATTGGCATCGGACACACAGTTCGGCATTGAGCCCAGATCAAAATATCATTGGTACAAGACCGGCATCGAGATCTCTCTTGGAATCATCCATAGCACACAGCTTAGGATAGCACATAGCTCAGCACATAACTCATGTCGCACTAATAATAAGAACAATTCATGCCTCTCACATAAATCATAGTTCAAATGCATATAATAATAAGAACAATCACAGGCATAAATCATTCAATCCATCATTAAAGCATAATAATGCCATTCATTATAATATACACAATAAGACAAAGCTTATTTATATCTATAAGATCATGAGATCATCCATAACATCCAAGCTCAAAATGATAATCAAGGATCATTAAGGCCATCACATTTCACATCACATACTATGCATCATTTATCAATGGAATGGTAATATATTCTCATAATCAAAGCAATAACATGCTTTTCTCAACTATCATGCAAACATATCATTAAATCAATTATTATCATCTAAACATCCACATGCTTTACGTATTCATAATTTGTAAGAACATAGCAAAGATCATTATCAATTCATAACATAACATCATTAACTTATAAACTTATAAGCATAACTCATATGCTTACCTTTATTAAAGTAACTAATCTTATGTCTTTCACACAAAGTCTTGTTCACATGAACGTAATATATATCAACTCAAGGCTTAATTCGCATATCTCACACATGATCAATTTCAAATAATCATCACAAAGGCTGACAAGTTCATTATTGCAAAAAAAACACTACATTTTCATTCCTTCCTTTTAAAGACACTTTTCAAGCTACCATTCAAAATAATTGTATAAATGTCCAGGTATACTTACCCATAAAAATATAAAACCTACAATGTAAGTGTAAAATACTTACCTCAAACTCCTGAAAAATCACCGTGAAGCTGAACTCTTATCCAAGCTTTGTAATTACTCTCTTATCACATAGGTTCCATTCAATTTCATTAAACACATTAATTTCTCAAATAAACCTCTCATAAGGCAATAGTTCGCAAATTCCTCTCTTTACATAACCCTGAATTATTCAACCTTGTGACTTTTCAATTAACTTTCTATAAATCATTTGTAAGATTACTAACAACTCCAATCCAACTAGATATCATCATTTTTCATATCAAATTCTTAGGTTTTGATCTAAATTTCATCAATTCAAAATCCCTTTTATTCAAACTTCTAAGGAATAAATCCATAAAACTTAAAGGGTTAAGAATTACCTTTCGCATAGTCAAACTTCTAAGGAATAAATCAAATAAATTTCATTTGATTTTTGGCATGAATTCGGTAATGTTTCTGTTAAAATCGATCAAAATCGACCTAGGGTTGAAAGGTTTTCGTTTGATGAAAGTGTCAAATGATAGAATGTTTATTTTCTTCTATTTCTGTCTTAAGTCACATTTTAGCACCCTTAGTATGCCTTGTAGCATGTCTCATGCCAACAGCCGTGTCAACCAAATTCAGGATGAATTGGCACGACCCGTCCCTGGGGCGTGCTGGCCCATTTCGTGACTGTTTTTTGCCTATTTCAACTCTATTCAATTCGTATTAACTCATAATATTTTCTATTATGTTTCCTAAATAAATTAGGTTAATTTTTGGACTGTTACAAAATCGGTTAAAAATCATGTTGGGAGGGGCAGAACGAGTGGAGAAACGACTTGGGAATGTTTTTAAATGTTTTAAAATGAGAAAAATTAGGGTTTCTATTTATTTAACTTAGATTTGCACGTCAAAATGGTTTTTGAAACAGTTTATTTAAATCGTTTTCGAAACCATTTCTAACAGTGAAAAAGGTTCTTTAGGTCGAACGGTTTGTGAAACGGTTTACATAAACCCTTCAGCAAACCGTTCTCAATCCTGGACAGTGTATCTGTTTCCAAAATAGTTAGTGAAACTGTTTGTATAAACCGTTCAATAAATCGTTCTAAAATGCTGAATGATACTGTAACCAAAACGGTTTGGTTTTTAGAAAATTATTTTGTAAACTGTTTTAGATGCAACATTTTGGAAAATGTCTTTGCAAACTATTACAACCTGTTGGACACCATAAAACAGTCGCCAGATATAAAAAAATGTACCTATTTATATCTCGCATAATTGAACCTAAAAGAAAGACTTGAGTCACTCAGAATGGATTAGACCACCTGGATTTTAGCTTCCCAAGAAAGAGCATCAGCCTGGAGTTGTACAGAAGAACATAATCGCCCTCGGTGAAGTTCTTTACAGGTTTGAGACACTGGTCATGGTAATGTTTTGATCGTTCCTTGTAAAGATTACTGTTCTCAAACGCTTCCATCCTTCATTCATCTAGCTTGTTTAGTTGAAGTTTCCTGTGTACCTATAATAGATAGATCAAGATTGGCAGTTCTAATGGCCCAAAAGACCTTATGTTCAAGTTCAACTAAAAGGTGACATACCTTTCCATATACTAGTCTAAATGGTGTAAAACCTGTGGGTGTCTTAAAATCAGTACGATAGGCCCACAAGGCATCCTCTAACTTGACTGACCAGTCTTTTCTATGACACTCAATAGACTTTTCTAAAATGAGTTTTAGTTCTCGATTAGTCACCTCTACCTAACCACTAGTTTGCGGATATGCAGTTTGCACTTTATGAGTAACACCATACCTGTTCAGTGTTTAAAAGAATTGGCTGTTGTAAAAGTGTCAACCTCTATCACTAATTATTGCTTGAGGTGAGCCAAACTGAGAAAATAACGAATTTAGAAACTTCACTACAACCCTAGCATCATTAGTAGGTAAGACTTGCACCTCAACCCATTTTGACACATAGTCCATAGCAACCAAGATGTATTTGTGACCATAATATATAGGAAATGGACCCATAAAGTCAATTCCCCACACATCAAACACTTCACAAACAACAACAGAATTTTAAGGCATTTAAACATGGTGAGAGATATTACCTGAGCTTTGACAATTGTAGCAAATTGAAACATACCTCTGCGCGTCTTTGAATAGAGTGGGCCAGTAGAAACCTGCCTCTAACGCTTTTTGTGTTGTGCGATTGGTGCTGGAATGACCTCCAATTGGTCCTGAATGACAGTGTTTCAAAATGTGCCATCCTTCCTCAACAGAAACACATTCAGATAATCTGATCTACGTAAGTATGAAACAAAAATGGTTCTTCCCAGAAGTAGTACTTCAAATTATAGAAGAGTTTCTTCTTTTGCTAATATGAGAGTTCTTTTGGAAGAACATCAGCTACCAAATAATTTGCAATATCTTCAAACTATGAGATTTAAGTACTTACTTTGGCCATTTCAAATAGTTCTTCATCAGGGAAGGAGTCATTGAGTGGCAGCTTTGATTTTGGATCATCGGTAACACTCTTCAGACGAGACATGTGGTAAGTGCCACGTTTTTGGCTCTGCATTTATCTTTGATTTCCAAGTCAAACTCCTACAGTAGTAGTATCTACCTAATCAACCTAGGCTTCATTAAGTGTAATTCAACTGAGCTTCATTAAGTGTTTTGCTAGAGTAATAAATAGGCTGAGACTGTTTACCATGTCGCTATCTGAGAACAGTGCCTATGGCAAAATTGCTAGCATCACACATTAACTCAAAAGGGAGACTTCAATCAGGTGCGACTAAAATGGAAGCATGAGTCAATTTATTTTTCAGTAACTCAAAAGTAGATAAACATGTTTCATTAAAATAAAAGACTGCATCTTTTTCAAGTAATTGGGTCATTGGTCGGGTGATTTTTGAAAAGTCTTTTATAAACCGATGATAGAACCTAGCATGTCTTAGGAAACTGCTTACTACTTTAACGGATGTCGGGGGTGGTAGATTTGCGATGGCTTTAATCTTTTCCCGATCTACCTCTATCCCACGACTGGAGATTTTATGTCCTAAGACAATGCCATCGGTGACCATAAAGTGACATTTTTCCCAATTGAGCACCAAATTGGTATCTTTGCAACGTTTTAAAACACGACCAAATTTTGCAAACATTGCTCAAAGGAATCACAAAATACAGAGAAGTCATCCATAAATACCTCCATTATGTCTTCGATAGGATCGCCAAAAATTGTCATCATCCTTCGGTGCGATTGGAATCTGAAAATAACCAAAAAGACCATCCAAAAAATAATAAAAAGAATGACCTGTTAACCTTTCAAGCATTTGGTCAACAAATGGCAGTGGAAAATCATCCTTGCGGGTGACATCATTAAGTCAGCGATAGTCAATGCACACACGCCACCTGATAACTGTACGAGTTACAATGAGCTTGTTCTTCTCATTTGCTACCACTATCATCCCTCCCTTCTTCGGTACGACCTGTACTGGACTGACCCATGCACTATCCGAGATCGGATAAATAAGACCTACATCAAGTAATTAGATTTCCTTAGCACGAACTATGTCTTTCATCTTTGGATTCAGTCGACGCTGAGGTTTAACGACTGGTTTATACTCTTCCTCCATTAGAATCTTATGTATGCAAAATGATGGATTAATCCCTCGAATGTCTGAAATCTTTGATGCTAGTGCTCTCATATGCTCTCGGAGCACTATCAGTAGTTTCTCCTTTTCCTTATCCTGCAAAAAAGATGAGATTATTACTGGCAGTTTATTATCTAGGGCCAGAAATGCATACTCTAAATGATCCGTTAAAGTTTTCAATTCAAGAATCGACAATCCTCAAGTGAAGTCTTCAGTCTCTGCACGTTACTCCAATCAAACCCCTCAAAGTACAAATTGCGCATTATAAAGTTTGAGGCTTCAAGGTGTGTGACTTGTTTGAATACTTGGATATCATCTGTGTCAGCAGTTTTGCTTTGTATCAGACATTGCTCCAGTGGATCTGTTCATGTCAATTCCTACCAACAAGTAGATAAAGAGGAATGAGATGAACTAATAAAATAACAATGGTCATCCTATCCAAGAGAGTGACGTAAAGACTTTAATATCAGAAAAGTAACCACTTCCTCATCAACTCGCAATACTAGCTTACCATCACTAACATCTATTATAACCCTAACAGTGGCTAAAAATGGATGACCTAAGATCAAGAGGACCTCAACATCCTCATGCATGTCTAGAATCACAAAATCAACAGGAAATATAAACTTATTCACTCTCACTAACACATCTTTAATCTTATCCGTAAGAATTTTTACCGATCTATCTGCCAACTTTAAACTCATTCTAGTGGGTGAGGTTCAGTTAAGCCTAATTGTTTAAACATATTATATAGAATCAAATTTATACTAGCTCCTAAATTAGTTAAGGCCTTCTCACACAATAAACTACCAAAAGAGCAAGGTATAGTAAAACTCTCTAGATCTTATAGCCTTTCTGGCAGCACATTCTGTAGATTGCAAAACACTCCTCGCTGAGCAAAACTGTGGATATCTCCTCCAACTTGCACTTGTTAGGCAATAGTTCTTTCAGAAACCAAATGTACTTGGGAATCTGTGACAAAGCCTCGAAAAAAGGAATGTTAATATTTAATTGCTTGAATATGTTGAGAAACTTATCAAACTGTGCATCTGTGCGCCCTTTGTTCAACCAAGCTGAATATAGGATCCTGGGTTTGTATTCTAGAAGTGGCTCCTTGGTTGGACTCTCTAACGAAAGTGGGGTCGACTTCTCTTCGTCAACTAATAGACTGGTCGTCTTGTTAGGTACTTGTATAGACGTGTCTATCAATGTATTCTTAACAACATTTAGTACTCGAGGAAGTTCTCGACAATTCTATAGCGTGATTGCTTGAACATGCTCTCTTGAATTAATTTCTGTGTTGCCATGTATTACACTTGGCTGTCTTTTTGAGACTACCTTTGCTAGTTGCCCCACTTGTTGTTCTAAGTTGATGATGGAGGCTTTAGTGTTACGAGTACAGGTCTCCACTACAGAAATACGGGCATTATCCACTTGAACAAATTTGGAAAGAATGTCATCCAAACCTAGTTTTTACTCTGGTTGAGGGGCCTGTTGTTGTTGCTGCTGTTGGAAACCTGGAGGTTGATTTTGCTGCATTGATCCCCGATAAAAAATTGGATATTATAACTCTTACTATAAAGATTATTCTGTTGATGTTGGCATTGATGTCTTGAGTAGTTGTGCACTCTGTGGCATTCTTGTACATCTTGCCTATCATCTTATATGGCTACCTATAAAACATGGCTAGTGGAACCAGATGAAGGAAATGCAATGCCATTAATTTCCTTACTCAATGCCTCAACCTATGTAGTCAAAGCAGTGACTTCATCCATATCATATAACCGTAGTTGCTGGGGTAGTCTAGCTCTAGCAGCTCCTTATTGGTAGTTATTCATTGCCATTTGCTCAATGAGTTCCTGAGCTACCTCTGGTATCTTACTGTTCAATGTCCCACTAGCTACTGCATCAATAGACTATCTAGTTCCTGGGTTCAAACCACTGTAGAAAGTATGAACTTGCATCCACGTGGGTAGACCGTGGTGTGGGCATCTTCGAAGTAGATCCTTGAATCTGTCCCATGTATTATATAAAGTCTTCTACTTTAGTTCAGCGTAGGAGGAGATGTCATTCCTTAGTTTGGTTGTCTTGACATGTGGAAAATATTTAGCTAAGAATTATTCACCCAACACATCCCAAGCGTCTATGGATCCCCATAGTAAAGAGTTGAGACACTGTTTTGCGCATGTCCTCAAAGAGAAAGGGAACAGCCTGAGTTCGTTGGCGTCATTGGAAACCCTATTAATCTTAAAAGTGTCATATATCTCCAAAAATTTTGAGAGATGAGCATTAGGGTCTTCATCCTATAAGCTATCAAACTGAACATATTGTTGGACCATTTGGATGACATTTGGCTTGATTTCAAAGTTGTTAACCGTTATGCTTGGTCGAACTATGCTAGATGTAGTGCCAGTCATATCCGGCCAAGCGTAGTAGAACATGGTCATTGGATTTTGATCGCCCATGGCTTGAGTTCCTAAATGCTCTGAATCTGAGTTGATCTCGCTTTTGAGATCAATTGTGGCTTCTCTCAATAACTGTTCACAACGTCGAAGAAAAACTGTACGTTTGATTTTAGGATGTTTTGACAAGGTTGGAATTGTCACTCCTGGTCATAAACTACATGCGAGTCTACAGTAACACAAACAGAAAACACACCCAAGCATAAAATCCGGTGAAAGAAAAAAAAAGAAAAATGAAATCAAATGGCTAGAGTAATATTTAAATTGAGTTCCTAATATTGAACTGTCCCCGATAACGACGCCAAAAACTTGATATGACCGAACGATACTAAAACCATGGCTCGCTAGGCAAGTATACCTGTCGAGCAATAGTATAGACACCAGAGTATCGAGTGTTGATCACACAGAGACGGCCAACTACTAATACTATCAATTCGAGTTATTATCTAATCTAGCAAAATGGACTGGTTATAATTGAAATTGCAACCTAAATTAAGAACTAAAATAAACAACGACCACTGAATGAACAAAAACAAAGCACGCAAAAGACAGATTAAATCAAGATTAGAAAGGTGGATATCTAGATTCAATCCATCCTAGGACTTCATACATATGTAACTCGATTTACTGTGAATTAAAAAGTATTGGACTATGGGAATGTCTAATTTATGCTAAAGTATCTCTCGATTAAATTAACATCTAAGACAAGGTTGATTAGTTAAAATCGCTTTTAAACTAAAACTCTTAATCTAACATTTTGTTCCATACATTCCACTATTAGCATTACACTAATATGGAGGAGTTCTGTAATTCTATCTCTAGATATTTAGGCAACTCCTTTTAATAGTGGAAGGCCTAATTTACAAGATGGTTTCTCATCCTCTCAATGCAAACTCGTAAAATTCATTCAAACCACACAATTGTACCGCAATATCTCATTAAATTCAACAATAATCAGGTCATAACATATAATCCATCCTAAGATTCCTCTATCCTAGATATGCATGGAAGGATTAGTTCATAATGTATTCAAAACAAACAGCTAAAACAATAGAAAACCACATGGAAAACAAATAACTCATGAATCTCTTACACAAGTTACAAATCTGTAATCTATAATGCTCTTCTCTTAGTTTGATGAAAGTCCGGCTTGATTCTTCGATTTTTGCTCTACAATGAGTTCTTTACACCTCTGGTTGATGAATGACATCTCGTAATGTCTAACTCTCTTTTTTGCCTAAAAAAATGTTCTTTTGTCAACCCTATTTTGTGCACATTAAGTTGGGAATGGTTTGTGGAACGGTTTGAGTAAACTGTTTTCAAAATTGTTCTAGGTTCTTCAAAAGCTTCTAGAAGTGAAACAGTTTGGGGAACAATTTGGATAAATCATTCCTTAGACCGTTTTGGCCTCGTGAAACGTCTCTAGAAGTGAAACAAAATGTCAAATAGTTTGGGTAAACCATTTTGGTAGTCGTTTCCCTTCACTGTTTGTGCTTTTCTCGCTGTTTCGCTCTATTTTGACCCGAATTTCACCGTTTTTCACTCAATGTTCCATGAGTAACATAAAGGCTCATAAATTGAACAGATAATGCAAAAATTTACTAATAAGTAGCCAAAAAACATGATAAACGCCGTAAAATAAGTATGAAATATATGTGTATAAAGTCGTTTATTAGAGTTTGAGAAGCATAATAGTTTTGCTATGTTGGATTACAGTTTTTAGATGACATGAAAAATATTTTTGATTGTTTTAATGCAACTAAAAATATGGTTGAGGTCCTTCTAAAGAAACTATACCGAATACAAAGGTCAATGTTTCTTCATTTACTCAACCAAAATCAGAACAACCAAAATAAAGCATCTTATACTTACTATGTATTTAATCATGCGATTAACCTTTATAATACAGAATATGTAGAATATTTATAATCTTTTTCTTTAATAAGAATTTTATAAAAATCATACGTCAAGTATACATAAAACAATATACAGCCCGACCTATAGCTCGGTCCAGAACACAACTCGTTTTAGTGTAATACGTCCCATGGGCAAGACCCCTTATTATACTACCACATTCTTGTTCCTCTACAATACAATACTCATGTTTTTTCAGGCATGGTTTGTATTCAATTGTTGTATTTCTGTAATAAACTAATTGTCAACCTTTTGTAAATCATACCTATTTATTTTATTTCATTTAATAATCATGTAATAATCATTTCATATCATCAGTATAAATCTGTCGTCTAATCATAAAGACACTTATCATGCAACAATTATCTATTCATATAACTATACATATGATCCTATTTGACTGTAGAAAGAGGAAGTGCTGAGGAGCGGCAGCTGACCCGTTTGCTGACTTATCTTCTGTGAACCTCTGTTCTTTTCCTGTTCCTGTAATACATATATCGTAGTTGTATGAGTTACGGGCTTAGTGAGTAATCATTTATGATTAATTATCACTTTATAATATTATCAACTCAATAAATTAAAATTCATGATAATACTCATTTTCTTTATTTAATTCTACTATACTATATTTGTATTCTGTATTCATTTACTATTCCTTTATATCTGAATCATGTCATCTGTGATTGAAATCGTATTCGTATCATGAACGTTCATTTATAAAAGTCATGCAATCCTATACAGTCAAAGTTGTGAACCTTTACAACCAAAGCTGTGATTCTGTACAGCCAAAGCTATGATCAGTGCTGATATCCTGTACAGCCAAAGCTGTGTAACTATCAGGCAAAACTGTATAACTGTATATATAGACATAAAGACAAAGTTCACTTACCTATTCACATTTCATTCTGTATTTCATGTACGTGTTCATAATTTGAATGTATATATGTATACATTCTCATATCCATATTTTCTCTTTTTCTTTTGTTTCATATTTTTTGTGATTATACAATCATGTATCTTTATAAAACATATATGAAACTATTGGCCATATTTATTGAGTATATTCTTATATTTCTGAGGAGTACAATGTCATAAAAGGTCATGCACCTCATTAAACATATTTTATCTTAGTTTATTTCTTGTAAAATAATTATCATATTTTTCTTTTATCTTTAAATGAAATTTTACCTATAACTATTCTATTTCTATCACAACATATCAATCAACCATATGCACGTGCTTCAAATTTCCATATACAATTAAATTTATCTTTCAATGATTTACGTGCATGTTTTGTTCAAACTCAAATCATAAATCAATCATCAAATAAAACACTTCAACTATCATTCTCGTAGCATATGTGCAATCCCTCCATGCCTCAACAACAATTTCTCACAAGCAAACAATTCTAACAGTCCATATAAATCTATATCTGCTAATATTCATTCGTAAGCATTATGGCATTCCCATTTAATTATCTTTCATTTAAGTGTTCACATAACAAAAATAAGTGAGCCTGGATTAGTCACCCGTCAATCCGTATAAAATTCTCCAAATTATTGAGCCTGATCCGATCTCCCTATAGTTGTGTCACCTTATGACTATTTTATTTTCCTCTCCTCTGGCTCAATGTTTCTATATCACTCTCTCTACTATCCTGTCTCTTGCTATTTTCTTCTCTATTTTTCCTTCTGTTTAGTTTCGAATGAATTCACACATTTATAGGAAAATTTTAGGGCGGTGGCACGTCCTGTGCTGAATTGGCACGACCAGTGCCTTAAATCCTCTTCAATTTCTGTGTTTCACATATGCCAAATCAAGTATTTTCTCCATTGGTACACCTTATGCCAAATTGGCATGACTGTGCCATGTTATCCTTGTCCTGCTTTAAGTTTCAAGGTTAACATTCATCAGCCACATCAATTAACGTCAATGGCACACCCTAATCAAATATTGGCACGGCCTGTGCCCCTTGGCACGACCCAATCATCAATCGAATGGTCCAAACTATTAAAACGCCCTAATTCCACTTTTGGGCACGCTCAGTGTTCATGGCACATCCCAGGTGCTTATGGCACGTCCTATGTGTTCATGGCATGCCTTGTGCCATCAACTTACCCTATAGAATGCCTTTCCTTTCTTTTCTTATATACTCTCTTTCAACCTTTAATCAACTCACATCAAACCTCAAGTTTTCATTCTTTTATTGACTAATTTATTGATCTATTTAATCCTTTTAATTATTTCTTCATCTAAATGCTTAAATATGAGGATGTTACAATATCAACCCCATGTAACTTTAATCTTTTATGTTTAATGAAATTCAACCCTATATTAACTCATAATTAACCTCATATTTTGTTTCATTTATTAACTAAGTTATAACTAAATTATTCATTTCCTTAATCATTTTAATTATCTTATTAATTATAGGATTTAAGGATGAGAATCGTACAAATCTTCCCTCTTTAAAGAATTTCATCCTCGAAATTCCTTTCTGCTTACTATTACTGATCTTATTTCTCCTTTGAGTTATTTCTTCCTTTTCATATATCATATTCTCTGATCATTGTATCTATCTCTCTCATCCGTTTAATTCCATAATGAAACTCTATATGGATCCAACGTATATTTCCCTTCTTTGCTTATTCAACCAACTTATTCTCTTTCACTCACAATCTTCTTTCTATATTCTTTTATATCAATCTTACTGTCAATATCATCATGAATTTCCTCAGAATTCTCATTATGAGCATCATCAATGCTTCTCAGAATTCTTACTATCAACCTATCTTCAACTTTCCAAATTATTAAATTCAATCACATCAATTTTCCCAATTCTTACTTCCATAATGTTTTGTTGTGTAACCATAATCTTTTAACAGCTGTAATTATATCTTTCTGTCTCATGTTTAACTCTTTTTGAATCATTAAATAATTCAGATATCTGAAATATTTTCACCTTATTCAGAGTAAACACTACTGTAAAAAATTCTTTATCACCTATTAAATAATTTAAATCATAAGATTCAAGTTATCTAAAAACTTATACAATAACTTTTCTATTTATATTAATCTTATACTCCAATCTTAACTACCTTTCAAACTTATATCTTCTCAATCTTCCTGAGATTACAGGAATTATAAGTACTAAAATGATAACCGATTTATATCTTAGTTCATTGAATTATAACAACTTTATTCCCTTCACTAAATATTCACTGAATATATTCCTGTTTGAACACTTTTGCCAGTAAATTTCTTATAATTAGGAATTCTTCAACAACCCCTTATAATGCCAAAACTTTTCTCCAAAATCATTTACTAATTATTCTTGAAATCTTTAATTTGTATCGCTGTTTAAGTCTTCATTAGCGCTTACTGTTATTTCTAATTTGATTGTCACATATATTAGAAAACTACATGACTTAATTTGAACTCCTGTTCACATATTTCTTAGTATTTCTCTTCCATATGTTCCGAACCAATACTACTATAATAATCTCAGATCATGTACCAATCAAATGATTTCCTATGATAGGAACAATCTACAATCACATATGTTTAGCTTTTTACTTTTATGAATAATTATTTCAACCTTTCTTACGAGATATTTCTATAATTCATCAAACTTCCATCGATATTTTTCATTTTACTGTGATACTAAACATTTCTTCTATATAATTAGATCAATGAAGCAGTTATAATTGGAATCCTCTTAATCAATCTTATGAAATTTCCAATCATACTAAGGAACAACTCTACACCTCTATATCTGTCTTGATTGTCTCTACTCCCACTTCTTATATTTACTAGTATTCCATGTCAAATTATCACGTGTCTTACAAAAATACACAATTTAGCTAAACTCTTATTCAATAAGCTTTGCTTATAATTTTCGTCTTCCTTTTAACTTCCACAACATTATTCATAATCATTCACTATGTTCTTTAATATGTCTAAGATATTTCATTAGATCATTTATGAAAACAATCCCAATTGATCTAGACAAAAAGATTACCTTATGCATCAATATCATATATGCTATCAAATTATTAATTGAATCAATTAGAATAAATTAAAACTCCTCATGACTGTATCAAATTCAGAACACAATCATTAGAATATCTTCCTATGCATTATTTATTGATATTATCTAGAGTCTAAGTTAACTTTGAAAATATGTATCAAACTGCAACTGATCTAACAAATAATCAATCCAAAGTAGCAAATAATTATTGTTAATTGCTACATCGTTAAATTTTTTCATAGTCAATACATAACCAGAGATTTCCTCATTCTTCTTTACAGACAATATAGGTATCCTCAAAAGTAAAACCTCGATTACATAAACCCTCTTATCAAGTAGCCTTTATAATCATTTCTTCAGCTTCTTTAATTCAGCTGATGTCATTCTGTATATTTGTATCCATATTGATATCATATCAATCATTATCTTAGTAGAAAACTCTATTTTGCTATTAAATGATAATCCTGATAAATCTTTTAAAAACACATTTGAGTACCAAACATTATTTCACTGTTAATATTTCTTTTTCACTATCATGCACTGTTATTTCATCAATGACATATGCCAATAAACTCCACATTCTCTTCAAATCGTCTTAGATACTCACATAACTAACATTAATCCTCAACATCAATTTTTCTTTCTCCAGGATATATCTCCATTCTTTATTCTTGCAATTCTATAACCGTTTTCTTCATAAATTATCTAAAATCATCAACAATATCATTTGTTACATTCATGCGAATGAGTTTTCTAGAAATTCCTTTGATTCCCTACTAAAATTTAATCCCTCTCTTTTCTTTCAATTTCAATCAATATTGGCTAAAGACATAATTAATTTAACATTCTGTCATATTGATAATGGTTTTAATGCATTTTTGCTAATGTTCTTTTCTTAATTAATTGTAGAAAATCTTTTGGGAATTATCTAATTTGTTTATCATAAACCTTCCTCAATTTGAATCATATACCTTTCTATATTCCTCTTTTTAGAACACAGTCAGAGTGTTCTACAATTTCCTAAAGATAAAATTACACGTCTTTATCATCTCATACCATAGCCTCCTTTACATTCTTTTTCATAAGATATATGAAACAGAGGTACTTCATCTATATAGTAGTCCTCATTCAAATCCTGTAATTCATATCCTTTTGATCATTTCTTCTTTGCTTGTTCCCATATTCTTCTTCTTTTAAGAATTAAACTAATATAATACCTGTATCAACTTCATCTCATTTTCCTCAACCATACTTCCTTACTTTATAGAAAAAATTCCTCTTGTTTCACATCCATACATTCACGCTTCATACATATAGTTTCTGATCATTTCTCTAAAGAAACATTCCCAATAAATGCTAGAGAAAATTCTCTACTATTTGTGGAGCTTAAATTTTTAAAACATTATTTCCGAAGATTCAATATAAATTCAAGAAATGATTAAATAATCAATTCAAATAAGAGGAGAGAGAAAATATAAAACTTATATTTTCATAAAGCTCGACCCGACATACTAATAATATAAATAAGCGAAAGCTGTAGTTTAGGTTTTAAAAACATTATGAAACCCAAAATACAAATATATACATAAACGTACAAATATGTACAAAGACAAAATACAAAATCTGAATATGAGGAGCCCAGACCTCTGATTCGTATCGCTCGAAAAGCTCTGATCACTGTAACTCCGATCTAATAGCAGCTACCTATGATCTGCACAACATTTAAAACAACCACACAGGGGGTGAGTATATTCAAATACTCAGTAAGTGTTAAACATTTTTCTATTTAAATGAAGTGTAAGGGAATTTCTAGTTAGAACGGGTCATGCTCGATGGACACGAGGTTGCACTCATCACTTCATTCCCAATTGACATGGGTCGTGTCATGTAGAGCATGGGGTCGTGCTCAATCCATTTTTCCAGAAAGTATACTAACATGGAATGTGCTGTTTAAGTTGATCAAAGCATGTGGACGTGTTGGTCAGCACAAGGGTCGTGCTGAGCTTCTGTTTTGTACATTCTCGTTTTCGTTTAAGGCATTCACACAGAATTTTATGTATGTCACTCTAGTGTTTTGCTTGGGCAATCATATTACCATATCTACAATAAACAAACCCTTTACAAGCATATGAAAAATTCACAATTTGACACTTAAGATCACAAAGCTCATGCCTTAACCATTTTACACATAAGTATACATATGCTTTCAATAGCAACAATCTTCACACAGCATCATCACATAGCAACAAAAATAAAACATAGCAGTAATAATCACACAAAACTAACCACACAGTAGCATCATGCACACAACATCAATATCCATATAGATTCATTATATGCCTTAACTCATATATATGCATTTATGGAATGAAATGCAATGTCAATGCATTTCCACACCGCATGACCCAGTTTTTTCCCTTTATTGCACACAACATAGACTCTTCTATAGTACACATGAGAGGATTGATACACAGCCTGAGCACACAGGTTTAAGCATATAGCTCATAAGGACAACACACAACACGTCCAAGGACAACACACAGCAAGTCCATAATCCACACAAATTGTTTCACACAAATAAAATACAACACATGAATGTATATGTAACATTCATAATATGATCATACATTAGCACATAGTATTTCCACATAGATTCACATAGTCAATATACACATAGTTCATTCTTTCATGCCTTCTACAAAGAATATAGTTCAAAAGCACATAACATAT
>CANYCX014089052.1:0-10001 GCA_948193385.1 Breynia disticha f. nivosa
TTTTATTCATTTATTAATTTTATTTATCTAATTCATTTTCCAATCCACCTTATATCAACCATACATAAACCTTATTTATTAACTTTTAATTATCAATTTAAACGTCATTTATCGACGGAAAAATTTTCAGAATGTTACAAAGATTATTATTAAATATGATTTCTTAAGTGAAAATGTGTAAGAAAATAAGAGAGAAAATTTAGGAAGCTTGTCTTAAATTAAGACAAGATTAATGTGAGATAAATTAAATGAATGAAATCCTTTATTTATCCACATTTGATACACAACAATGGGGTGTTTTTTTAAGAAGATATTTATTTTAAATAAAGTCTTAATAGAGTCCTAATGGGATAAGGATTGTTAAGTGGTTTTATGAAACAAACTCTTATGTTTAAAAAGAGCAAAAACCCTAGGTTTTAAAGAATGTGAGCCGTCCCCTCTGAACACCTCTCTAAGCTGTGAGCTTACACCAAATCAAGAGTTATTTAGGATTTTTTAAGAGAAAGAAAGTGAGATTAATAGGCTGTTCCATTGGGAGATCATCGTGTTGCTCTTTATTTTGCAAGTTTCTCATCCTATTGACAAAAACAGGGTGAATCGTTCTTACTCTTATGCTAGTACATGTTCCGTTTAATCCGTGTGTTAGTGTTGTAGGGGAATCACACTTGCGGTTCTAACTCGGTGTCAAAAAGGTCGTCTCAAAGTATTCTAAGACGGTAGTTAACTGTTCTTGGCAAAGAACTCATACGGCCTATGAAAGAAAAGCAAGAAAGGTATGTTTTCATCAAAGATTTAATCTTTATGGTACCTAGTTATCACCTTTATGTATATATATGTTAAACACGATTTTTGATATGAATTTTGGGCTGTTCTTGACGTGTTTTGATTGTATTTTCGCTGCCTTTAGACTTAGAACACAACAGAAAACCCAATAGATAGCCACAAACAGCTTTGTAACGTTTCTGACAAAAAAATAACTTAAATTACTATAAAATAACAAGAAAAACAAAAAATGTATACATATAGAAATGCAAAAGAAAACTTACTTTAAATTCAAATATGTAATTTATTAACTTAATTACAAATACAAATATATAAAAAAACCTTTCAAAAAAATTTTGAAGTTCAGTTTGTAATAAATAAAAAACCACGTTAATAAATTAAGTTAATTATATAAAAAGGAAAATATTAAAAAATAGATAATTTCAAAAATAAAAAATTTGGAAAAAAGTGAATATTCAGTTTATATCAAGTTTAATGAACCATAATTATTTTAAGTTAAAATATAACATATACCACAATGATATAACTACACTACTAGCTTAACCAAAAACATATATCTAATATAAAATAAAAAATTTACATAAAATCAAAAAATATGAGCATCTTAAATTAATTATATATTCAATATATAAAAAAAGGTTTTCATTCAGTTTATATTTAACATAATAAAAAATGAAGACATAAACTAAAATAGAAAACAATTTCTAATCTACTATTCTAATGTATTCTCGAAAAATCATATTCAGTATATATTAATGGAAAAAATGTTAACTACTAAATCTTTTTTTTAAAAAGGGTTTATAAAAAGTTATAATATAACTTATATTTGAAGCATTAATAAAAAAACAAAAAGGTGATGTTTTGTTGATAACAAGTTAATTACAAATTTATACTAGCATAACATATAACAAAAAACACATTTATATAGCTACAAACTACGAAAAAACTGACTTATTTAAATAATAAAAGTTTTAACTCAGTTAATAATAAATGTAAAAAACTATTTTGGGAACATAATTTTAAAAAATGAAAAGTTGATTTTCAGTTTATAACATGATAAGTTAAACTTTTGTTTTCACAACTATTTTAAGTTTACACACAACATATACCACATTTACATAACTATAGTCTACTAGCTTAACAAAAACATATATCGAATATACAAAAAAATGCTTTACATAAAAAATAAAAGTACAAACATCTTAAATTAATTATATATTCAATATATAAAAAAAAGTTAACATTCAGTTTATATTAAAAAGAATAAAATGTTGCTCTAAAAGTAAAATGAAAAACAATTATGAATATAACATCTAATGTCTTTAAAAAATCATATTCGATTTATATTAATGAAAAAGAAATTAACTACTTAAATTTAAAAAACAAAAAAATAAAAATGATTTATAAATAATTTAAAAAAACTTATATACGAATCATTACTAGAAAAAACAAAAAAGTTAATGTATAACAAGTTTTATGCAACTTAAAAAATACAAGTATAAAACACATGTATATAAACTACAAATTGGTTTCTTTAACAACAAAACATTAATTAGCTAGCTTATAAAAAAAATCTATTCTAAGAAAATGATATGCAGTTTATATAAGTGTGACAACTTCATTTTCATTTTATATTAGCATAATAAAATGTAAAAAAACACAACACACCTATCACTTCAAAAGATTAAATTAGGTTTATGTTATTATACCTATTTACTCAAAAAATCTCTTTCAACTGAGTCAACTGCTTTTATTATCTAAATTTAACAATTTAAAAAATCAAAATTAAATGAACAAAAATATAAGCACAAAAAAAAATCACCTCTTCATAAATTGTAATGGTCCCAATAGAAGCATTCAATTTCACTTGCTATAATTACAAAAGCACAACAAAATGAATAGGAAAATTTTTATTATGTTATAACTAAAATAAAAAAATAATTAAAAAAAACTAAAAACAACATTTTGTGCATTAGCTTTTATTCTTCATTAGAAACCTGAAAAAATTAAAAAAAAATTGTACAAAATATTATAATATAATTAAAAATAAAAATAAAGTAAAATACCTTCAAAACAAAAGAAGGCAAATCAAATTGAACATGTTTAACGAGGGAACACTGCTGATTCTTTTCACTCTCAATTTGACCGCCTCCAGCTTGTTTATGCTCTTAAATTGACCGCCTCAGGTTTGTTTATCTCCCTCTTATTGACACTCGTTTCCATGATATAACAAAAAAATTAGATAACTAAGCTAAATAATAAAATAAAAAACACAAAATAATAAATAAAAATACACCTTTGTATAAAAATTGTCCTTAGCAGAATCATCTCGTCCACCTCCATCACCACAAATATTAGCACCTAAACCTACATTATCACCTTCAACTCCACCTACAGAACCACCCTCAGCTCCACGACCATCATCATCTCCATCACCAGAACCAGTGTTCTCAAACACAGTTCTTTCAACAAGACTCCTAGCAAAAGATCCTAAAACAAAAAAAACCTTCTCAAAATTCATTGACACCTGAACTACACAACTTTCAATAGAATTCCTCAAACAAGCAATTCATCATGTAACAAATCTTGCTTTTTTGACAATTCTAACAATTGTCATGAGAACTCAATTGCATTAAATTTATTTTTGTAGCAATGTTCTCAACCATATCAATTTCGATGAAAAAAGCAAACATATTACACAACACCAGATCATTATCATTAGGAATAATGTTTCACAAACTAAACTGCAGAATAAAAAAATTAAAAGGCAAATCATAAAAAAAATATCATCTCTACAGCTAAGCTAATACTTACGACTTTAGGTTCATGGCTGAAAAAATGGTCCTTGAGAACTTTGGAGTTAGAATTTGATGAATAACAACAATGCAACATGCTTGGAACCATATCACCAATTTTCTCAGCAAAACTATCTACAACAAAAGGAAATACTTCGTAAAACGATAATTGAAAGATATAAGGACAACTGTTTAACCTATACAAATCTTGTTTTTTAAGTTTAGATTTGACATCAATTATTTTCGAGAAGAAAGTTTGTTTTTCAATGAAATAGTGTGACACCCAAATTTAATACTCGAATATTTGGATAACCTTATCTATATTTTTTTAAATAAAATAATTAATGCTCAATAGTGTATACACGTGCATGAGACTTCTTAATCAGAATGGTTTAGAATCACTAAGTAATGTTATGCAGAAAACATGATCAAGGTTCACACGATAAAACCATGTAACCTGTCTAGGAATATTCATGTACAGTTATGCAATAAGCCAACCTTTATACATCCATAAATATGTTACAATCCCTGTTTAGTTTTTTTTAAAAATGTGCTTTGTCGACCTTGCTCGTGAAAATCTTCCTAAACTTGCACACATCACAACCAACAATCTAAGTTCAATATTTACCAAGGTAGTTAATGCATAAGTACTCGTTGACTGAGTGTTTTAGGTACATTATTCATGTGTGGGATTTGTCTTTCTTATACTTCCTGCTTTCCAATTTCATATGTCGTTCAACCCTTACGATTTTCCTTCTACTCCATCATCGATTTACACTTTTCAATGTATGGGAACGATCTAAGAAACGACTTGGGTAGCCTGTTTTCCAGCCCATTTCAACCTTTTGCCTTACTCTGGGAAATGAAATGGCTTGGGAAATAGTTTGGCTAAACTGTTCTCCAGGCTGTTCCTACCTTCTATTTCTTATCTGAAACTATAACAGTTTGGGAAACAGTTTAAGTGGCCCATTTCCTAGCCCATTTCAACCTGCTGTTTCCAGCAGTACACAACACATTTACATGTTTCATCACACCTAAATATATCAAACACATTTTGACAACTACTATATTTTTAATATCCACTTTCATATCAATCACCCTCTTTTTTAGGGCATTCATAACACCAAATTAACCACAATTTATCAATTCATAGCTCATTCATTTTAAAATCTCAAGTATACCACTTTATAATTTTTCATTTAGATCAATCATCACAAGTCCTATTCCATCAATATCAAGCATTTTTCCTTTGTTCACAAAGCCAATACACACATAACCATTCACCATTCAAACAACACATTACTAAAAACATGTCACACTACATACAACCCTTATATCATTTCACACACACTAATCCATAAACACATTTTTACCAAACAACATGAAAAACATGCTACCTGTAACCAAATGCCAATTATCTACTCATAAATCATTCCATCACAACACAAACTTACAAATTAGCATCCTTAGTTTTGATCACACACATGATTCACATAATTCACATATGGATGTACAATGAATGTGAATGCTTCACACTTCATGCCATGTACGCCCCGGGGACTCTCATCATTTCTCTTGATGATCTTTCGCTCTCTTCATTTTTTGTTGGGCTAATCCTGTTTTTCTTTCAATAATCTGTGCTCTCAGTCATTTTTCCTCGGGCCTAGCCTGGTATCATTTATGGTCGTGGGCGCATTTCACATTTTCATTTCCATTAGGCTAATCTGTAACGCCCTGGAAATTTTGTCCATCTTAAGTTGGAATGATGTTTATGAAAAGGGAATTTCAAATTTATGTTGTAACCAAGTATATTGTATGTGGATGATGTTTAATGAACTGTGGCATGATGTATATTAGAGATATAAAAGTCAAGAAATCGAAGGAAGTCAAAAAGTAGGAAATTTGACAACCCTGTGGCTGGGAACGGCCTGAGAGGTTGTTCCCATGGCCGTTCTCCACCAAAAGGTAGACTTAATAGGGGGAACGACCACCCAAACGGCCATAGGCCATTTCCACTGACCGTTCCAAATGTTGGGGCTTTAAAAATAACGTGTATTTGGATGAGAAGAGAGAGAAAACACTTATTACAAACTCATCCGACCCACTTAGTCCCAAAACCCTCAAACCTCATTTCCAACTTTCCCAAATCTTTCAAACACAAATCCCTACCCATTTTCCTTAGATTTTCATAAAAATCCAGCAGGAACCAGTCTTGGACGGAACTCGGGGGTTTTGTGACGAATTTTAGTAAGGTAAATTCTTATCGTAGAGGAAATTTTGAGTGAAATGAAAGGTTTTATGTAGGGTTTTATGGGTCTTGATGAGGGTTCTTAATGGTTTATGATTGTAGGGTAGTTTTGTGAGAATTATAGGAGTTTTGGTGATTCTAGGGTTAGGAATTTAGGGATTTGTGGGAAATCTGAAAATGTAACAAGGAAATTGGTTTGAATATGGTAGAATTAGCAAAATGCAGTTATTTTGTGTAGGAGGTAGTGCTCGGTACTCGGGGCAAGGTTGAGTTGGGGACGAATTATACTGCTTACGAGGTAAGTGCATTAGCATTACTTTGGGATGTTTTACCTCTATATGATTGATTATATGTGATAAATGCGTGTTTGTTGGAATGGTAGCAATGTATGAGTATTAAAATACTTATATGACTTGTATGGAATACTTGGAATTTTGTGAGCTTATGATTGATATGTGTTAACTTGCTTTGAATTTTAATTTTTGACGAAAAGGTACTATAGAAATGTTTATTTGATGAATTGTTAAAGAGAATGAGTCAAATGAAAGACTTGGATTGTTTGTGCCTTTATGTGATTCATTGGAACATTGTGTGGATTGAGTTTAGTATTTTGAGAATGTTAAAAGATGATAATAAAATATATGAAAATGTTTTTATGGTTGCTTGGAATCTTGCGAGTTATGTATGGTGAGTTGCTTAAAAGTAAATAAGTATGAAAAAGAATGTGGTTATGAATAAATGATGAAATAAACTTAATATGTTTAGCTTGTGATTTACGGTGGTTGATCTTGCCACAAGTTGGCATTTTAGGAACAATATGTTAAATGATGATTTTGAATTTGTTCAAATGTAAGTATGTGATGTGTTCAGCGTTAAAGGTTCATGAGTATATGGCCTATGACTTGTGTGTTTATATAATTGAGAATGATGTAATGAATCATGTTTACTTTGTCATGTGCACAATATGAATGTTCCTTATTGGTTATGTGATGAACTCTTTTGAGTATAAATGTGTATGTTGGTTTGTGCCCCTAGTTTGGGCATTATGTGCATGTTGGATTATGTTGTTATATGGACGATTTGTTGAGTATTCATGTGCATGTTCCCTTGTAGGAATTTGAGTTGAGAATTGGAAATGCAAGGAGTGCATTCACACATTTCATTGTTTTATGGGCATGAACATGTTGTATGTACATGCACATTTGAAAACGAGCTTATGCTCACATTTGAAAAAGGGAGCTTATGGCTCACATTGGAAAAGGAGCTTATGCTCACATTTGAAGAAGGAGCTTATGGCTCACATTTGAAAAGGAACTTATAGATCACATTTGAAAAAGGAGCTTTTGCTCATAAATAAGGAAGAGAGTGGACTCTCTCTTATAATATGGTCTTTGGAGCATAACATTTGTATGTGGAAATGCATTAGCATTACATTTGCATTCATTATGCATACATTTCGTTGATTACCTGGAAATGAATGCATGTTGGTTATGATTTGAGATTTTACTTGTGATGGAGCAAGACATGTGTTTTTGATTGAGTTATATGGAATGTGCATAATCTTGTATGATCATGAAATGGAGCGTTGATGTTGATTGTGTTGGAATGATGTAAATGTAGGATTTTGTGGAAAAACCCGATGAATTTTATGATATGTGTTGTTGCGATTGAATGTGAAATTTATAATGTTTGATTGTGTTGTGATTAGGTTGAATTTTTAATGGCGTTATGATGAGGACTTGGAAATGTGTTATGAATGGAGTGAAACATGCATGTGCGTATGTTGAAATGGGTTTCAGTGTGAGTAAAGGAAGGTTTAGGTAAGTGGTTTGTAATAAGAGGAATTTGTGTTCATAATCTTGAATGAAAATAAATATAAACAAATTGATATATGGTTAGGTTGAGAGTTGAGGAAATGAGGATTTTATAATATGAAAGGTTTGACTATACTTTGTGGTTGGTTGTAAAATTGGATTTGAGGCTGAATTAGAATTGACATGAATGAATAATGAGTTGTACTTGTTGCATTGTGTGTGGGTTGTTTAATTAAAAAGATTGTGTGAGGCTTTAAGATGTATGAAATGGTTGATTAAGAGGTTAATAGGGTTGGTATGCTTAAAATATGAATGATCACATGTGTTGTATGATTGAATTTTGAATGATGACTTGATGCATTGTGATGTTGCATATGAATGTGGATTTGATTTTGATAAGTGCGTTAATCATATGTTTAACGGACAATTATTGTGTTTTGAGTGTATGAAATGGACGTATATAAATGATTAAGTAGAATGATTTGTATGTTAAGTGTTGAGTTTTCTGGTTTTAGGGACCCAGTAGGTCAGAACGGTCTAGGGAACGGCCAAGGAAACCGTTTCCTTGGCCGTTCTTATTATGAAGTTCAACTGGTCAAGTGGAACGGCTAGGTGAACTGCCACAGTAGGCCGTTCCCCAGGCCGTTTCCCACTGTCTATCAAGTTTTAATGGGTAATTATTTGAGATGTAAGCGAGTTCCTTAACCGACCGAACGTATAGTAGACTAGTATTGATTTGAGATTGATTGGCCTATTGCAAATAATAAACTTAAGATTATTGAATTAGTGATGTTGTTGATCTTCTTGACATAAACAACTTAAAAGATTGTAATTGACACGGCAACGGTGAGCCATTAGGGAAGCTAGGCACGAATGCGACATTGTGTTCCACGAACACACCGTATAGGCCAAAAGTTCCCCTGCACATTCAGCATAACAAGTATAGGAATTCACTTACTGATTGTTTCTATATACTCACCTCTGTTTTGTTGTGTAAACGTGTGCAGAGTGACAGGTACCAGGGACGGGACAACTTTTCGACAGGGTTAGCGGTGCGATACTGAAGAAGGTCGAGCTCTTAAGGTTTTGATTATGTTTCTGTTATTTGCCGATACATATGTTAGTGTAGGATTGGTTGACAAAGATTACATGTAAAAACCGTTTTTCCACAGCTTCCGCATTTTGACATTTATTTTGTGTATAACCAACTTTGGTTTTATTAAATGGTTTGTAAACTTTATTTCTATTGGTTTACGTCCTTGTACTTAACCGTTTTAAAAAGAAAAAAACGTGTGCGAAATTCAATGTTTATTTCAAAATGAGTTTTACAAAAATTGGCGTCACATAATTCCCCTTTTATTTTCAAATAAAAAGAGTCAACACTCTTTAGGTTCCAATTGGGCTAATCCCCCTCTTTCTTTCATTTATCAAGGTCAGAGCTCTCGCTCTTCATTTTTACATGTGCCATATCATGAACATGCAACAACGCCCATACAATGCTACAAATGACATTCATCACCAATTCAATCAATGAAATGCTCATTATACACAATACCATGCCATTTAGCATAATCACACACCACACGTATTCGTAATGAATACAATACCATCCAGGGAACATATATGCATTTCTTGAGATTTTACTCGTCACCATCCCATGTCGTAAGGCAAAATTTCCATGTAAACAATTCGTACATAATCAAAAAACACACATTCAACCATTATTCAATTTCGTCACACTTTAATTCGACCGCATACAATCATTGGTCACTATGCTTCAATAAACATTCTCACTAGCATCAAAATTGCATTCAACCAATCATCACAAGCCAAGTACCATTGTACTCATTTTATGCATAATCAATCACAACTTTACATAGCACGTTGCATTATAATCAATTTTACTCAAATCAACACAAGACAATGTGACCGGGTTCTAGTAAGCGTACTAGATCGGTGTAGTTTTACCTCAGAAGTATACCCTCCAAGATCGAATCTCACAGGGAACGGTGTACTTAAATTGATTCGGTGCTTAAATTATAAAGACAATTAAACATAAATAATGATAGGATGTTGGTTGGATTATGAAGAAAATAGTAAATAAGATAGAAAATTAAATTAACAACAATAAATACAAGTGTTGGAACTTCCTAGATTCAATAGTTCTATGTTTGGTTTCTCGTTTGGGTTGAAGAGAATGATGGTGTTCTCGCACAAACATCAATTAAGAGTCCCTTTCGAGATGCTCAAAATATCGTCCTTAACTTAAGCAATGTTCTACTTTCGTGATACATTAAATCAAGCAAGGCCATTATTCACATAGGCATATCATTGAACACATTAGTACCAAATGGTATATTT
>CANYCX014089983.1:0-15901 GCA_948193385.1 Breynia disticha f. nivosa
ATTAAGTAGAATAAAAACTAAAGGGTTAATGTGAGTTGATTGAAGGTTGATTAAGGGTTGCCATAAGTATGTAAAGAAGGAAAACCAAGCTAGAAAAACAACAAAAAACACGTTGTAGGCTTCAAGTACACGTAGTGGCAATGACCACGCGTACTTAAGGTTGACAACGTGTAGTCCAAGTGTGAACAAACGCGTGGTGAAGGTGACAACGTGTAGTTAGGGTATGGCCACGCGTACTTTGTATGACCATGCATAGTTAGGCTTAAAGTAAGAGCGGGAGTAAATTGGAAGCAGAGAAGGATGACGAGGCTTTTTGGGAGAGGTTATAAAAAGGAAAGGAAGCAGGTGAAGGATTAGAGTTAAGCTAATAAAGGAAAAAAGAGCAGGAAAGGAAAGAGAGCGAGGGAGCCGAGAAAGAGAAAGAGAGAGTTAGGGTTTGAAATAGAGAGAGATATAGCGAGAGTGAGATAGTAAGAAAGAGAGAGAAAGAGAGATTTAGCATAGGAGACTGATGATTGGAGCAGGCTCGGTATTATGGAGAATTTTAGACAGATCTACTAGTGAGTAATCCAGGCCTAGTTTTAAATTAAGTTATATGAATGATTAGACTTGCTAGCATGTGGATATTGTTGGTAGATGATTTATATGCTTGATTTATAGGTTTGATTATTATGTTTGATTGTTATCTATATTTTATATGTTTGATAGCTGTGATTGATAGATGAAACCTTAGGATGAAATCCTAAGAAATTACAGATAAGCAATTAAGTTACATAAAGGAAAGTACATAGATAATTCACAGATGATAATATTTTCATAAATACGATTAATCGACGACAAATGATAAAAGAACATGTGAATGAACACATGCATATGATTTCATAGTCATATGAAATATCATACTATTACATGATCACCTGATCATAATCACGTGAATGAACACATACAAATGATATAAGAACACATATAATGATCACAGAAAACACATGATAGCACAGTCATATGAATCACAGTCAGATGAAAGCACATGAGTACACAAACACAAATACATGATAGTGGCGGTGATACAGAAAGGTAGTGATAGGTAATGGTGATGATAATGGTGGAGATCGTAGACAGAAGAATAACGGAGATGGAAGATAAATGGAGACGAAAGTATAGTTATAGTTCAGTATAGCACAACATAGTTCATATTTCACACGTTCATATATTCATCAGTATAGCACAACATAGTTTACATGTTCACATGGTCATGTGATAATAAGTATAAAAGAATACAGAATACATAACAAAGTTAAAGAATACAACAAAGTATACAAATAATAAGATATATGTGTCCTCACGTATATAAATAGAAGGGTTGAATTAAGGAAACAAATAGATACAAAAGATGATAAGTAATATATATGATTAATCACTGAGCCCGCAACTCATCCAACTTCGGTTTTTGTTTTAGAAACAGATAAAAGATAGTCTAGCAAGTGGGTCAGTTGCAGCTCATCATCACTTCTTCTCTGTACAGCCAGATATTTTTAAAATGCTTCTGCATTAATAAGGTTAAATACATAGTTATATGATTAAATACGTAATCAAAAGTAGGGACGTTTTATTTTGGTATCAGAGCAAAATATGAAAAAGTACAATTATATGATTGAATACGTAGTAAAAGTAGGGATGTTTTATCCTCAACCTTGATACCTCAAGTGTTTAATCAACATTCTTGGATAGTTTTATCATACACATGCCACAGGTTAATACATGAGTTGATAAAACATTGCCTCATAATTTTATTAATCAATAATAAAAGTTACAAAGAATGAATTGGGCTAGTTTTTACACTAACAATCTCTAATTAGCACTAGTCCCAATCAAACATAACTCTAAGACCAAAAGACCTAACATGATGCTCATGTTACCAACTACTTGGTCATGGGATCTGTAACACTTTCTTCATCTGGAACCTTGATCATCTTCATATCTCCTCTATCGATGATTTCTCAAATGAGATGGAACTTCTTTAGTATGTGTTTGGATCGGTGGTGATTTCTGGGATCCTTGGTATGTGCTACAGGCCCATTATCATCACACAGAAGTTTTAAAGGATCTAGGATAGATAGGATGACTCCTAGTCTTGTAATAAAATTTTTGATCCAAATAACTTCCTTAGCTACCTCAGACGCTGCTATATACTAAACCTCTGTTGTAGAATCTATCATTGTGCTTTGTTCAGAACTCCTCCAGTTGAAAGCTCCTCTCTTCAATAAAAATATATATCCTGATTGTGCTTTTAAATTGTCCTTACTTGTTGGGGTCACAGTATCAGTGTAGCATATAACACTGAGCTCTATTGACCTCTATACTAATTACAAGCCTTTAATCCTTCTCAAGTACTTAAGAATTGTCTTAACCGCAAATTAGTGGACCTCTCTAGGATCTTACTAGAACCTACTAGTTATACTCAGTGCATGATCAAAATCCAACTTAGTATATAGTATAACATACATAATAGATCCTATAGATGACACATTTAGGACTCTATTAATGCATTCTCTCTCTTCTCTCGAGGATGGGTAGTCCTTCTCAGAAAGAATGATCCCTTGCTATAAGGGTAACAATCCCATCTTGGATTGTTCCATACTGAACTGCCTCAGTATCTTATCTATGCACTTTTGTTAATTTAGTCCCAGGAGATGCCATGATCTATCTCTGTAGATCCTTATATCAAGTATAAACTTAGCTTTCCCTAAGTGTTTCATTGAGAAACATGAATTCAACCATTACTTAACTTGTTGTAGCTGAATGTCAATTCTAATAAGCAGCAGGATGTCATCGACATATAACATAAGGAACACTACTACACTCCCACTGAAGTTTTGATATACACAAGGCTCATCATCGTTCTTGGTGAATTCAAACTCCTTAATGGATTTATCAAATTGGAGATTCCAACACTTAGATGTCTGCTTAAGTCCATAAATGGACCTTTTAAGCTTGCATACCTTACTAGAATTTTTAAGATTGAAAAATCCCTTAGGTTATTTCATGTAAACATCCTGAAGGAGGTTTCCATTCAAGAAAGCTTTTTCAACATCCATTTGCCATATCTCATAATGCATATAAGCAGCTATGGAAAATAAAATTGTGATGGATTTGAGCATAACTATTGGTGAAAATGTTTCATCATAGTCAATACCATAAACTTGTTTGAAACCTTTTGCCACTAGTCTACCTATGAATATACCTTTTACCTTCTCTTTGGAGATCCATTTGTATTCAATTACCTTATCACCTTCAGGTGGATCAATCAAGTCCCAAACTTGATTATTGTATATTGATTGCATTTTGAGCTTCATGGGCACTTGCCATTTTTTTGAATTAGGACTCTCTATGGCCTCTTGGTAAGAAGTAGGTTCATCATGATCAATGATCGTGATATCATGTTTGTCAGTTACAATAAACCCGTACCTTTAGGCCTTCTGAGGTATCTTAGGAGATATTTTAGGCACTTATGTAATAGGCTCTTGTTCCATAACTTCTTGTGGAGTTGAGTCCATCTCCTCAATATCGTCTATAGTAATCTATGTATCTACATCCTCTTACATAACATTGAGTTGTACATTGCTCCCACTATTTCTATTAAGAATAAATTCTTTCTCTAGAAACACAATAGTCCAAGCAAAAAATACTTTGTTCTCACTAGGATTGTAGAAATAATATCCCTTAATCTCTCTAGGATTCTTCATAAATAAGTATTTGTTTGTCTTGGATGAAAGCTTATTTGATGTTAACCTTTTAACAAGTGATTCGCATCCCCAGATTCAAAAAAATGAAAAATTACGGTTTCTCCTGGTCCATATCTCATATGGTGTCTTTTTAGTTGCTTTAGTAGGAGACCTGTTCAATAGAAAAGCTGCAGTCTCTAGGGCATAACCACAAAATGATATTGGGAGACCAGTTTGACTCATCATTGACCTAACCATGCCTAACAAGGTTCGATTCCTCCTTTTGAACATGTCATTCCACTAAGGTGTTCTCAGAGCTATGAGCAGTGGTACTATACCACAATCTTACAGATATTGGTCAAACTCTAGGCTCATATATTTGCCACCTCGATCTGAACAAATGACCTTAATATGTCTACCTAACTGATTTTCTACTCATTCTTAAAATCCTTAAACCTCTCAAAGGTTTCTAATTTATGTCTCTTTAGATAAATATAGTCATATCGGCTATAATCATCAATGAACGTAATGAAGTAGCTATAATCGACTCTGGCTTGCGTACTTAATGGTCTACACACATCCAAGTGTATTAGATCCAATAATCCACTAAAGGACTTTTAGTCATTTTCTCTTGAATACGTGATTCACAAGTGTCTATTGATGTCCAATCAAAAGACCTAAGAACTCCATCTTTATGAAGTCTTTGCAAGCATTTCTCACTTGCATTTTCTAAAAAAAGGCCAGAAGTAAGAAGGATTAAGTTCATCAGACTTAACCTTCTTATTTTCTACATTGCAAACAAGCTCACAACTTAATAAGTCTAAGATATATAAACCGTTAATTAAGGAAGCATATCCATAGAAAAATGTTACCATGAAAAATACTCATATTATTATTCTAAATAACAAAAGTAAGACCGTCATTGTCGAAGGTCAAAACTGAAATACTGTTCCTACTCATTGTAGGTACATAAAAACTGTCTTTTAACTTTATCTCTAGCCTTGAAGGCATACATAAAGTATAGTCTCCCATCTCTATGGCAGTAAATCTTTCTCCATTTTAAAATCAGAGATCAACCTCTCTTCTAGAAAACACAATCCTATTTCTTAGCCATTGCTCATTGCAACAAATGTGAGAACCACATCTGGTATCCAATACCCATGACATAAAAATAGAGAGATTTATTTCTATATGTAGATACCCAAAGTAGATGCTCCATTAGCACCTTCTCAATAGCCCTTCTCAAAGCAATGGTGACATAAGCCCAAACGATAAGGCTTAGGAACTGAATTAGGCTTAAACTCGACCGTCTTTGGCTTTAGTGTCATCTTTTCCTTGCTCTTGCTCTTCTTGGCGTCCTTCGTAACATACTTTTTAATCAGCAACGTAGGTGATGGCTTCTTAAAACTCTGTTTAGTAGTCTTAAAGATATCGTGCAACTCGGTCACAGTCTTATCCACCCCTTGTAAGTAATAGTTAAGCACCACTTGCTCATAACTAGATGGCAGGGAGCCAAGGACTAACTCAATGGCTAGCTCTTATTTCTACCCCACTCCAAGGCTCTCAAGAGTATTTAAGTACCCTTTCATCTTGAGGACATGAGGACTAACTTGTCCTCTGGTAGCCAACTTACATGATGCCAATGCCTTCACCATCAAGTACCTCTCATGACGGGTTTTTTGTTAGAACATTTCCTTGAGATTGTTCGTGATGTGGTATGCCTTTTGATCCATGAATTGGTTTTGCAGCTCAAGGACATTATAGCCAACATCAAATAAGTGATATCATTCAAATCATGCTTCTTTCTTTCGAAAGATTCTTGAACAGAGACAGTGACATTTTTAGCCATTTTAGCTAGAAGAACGACATCCAAAACTTTTGACTTGTTCTCTTGCCTCAAAATAATCTCTATGTTTCGAGACCAATCAAGAAAATTGGACCCATTCAATTTCTCCTTTTCAAGTATTGAGCGCAGGGAAAAATTCAAGTTATTGGGATTTAGATTTATGTTCTACAAAGAAAAATTAAACAAGATCAGTTATGAGGTCTTTAACCAAAGAACTCCCACTCAACAATGAAGTACTATCCCATTAAATAATTTTCTTGTTACTGATTTGTTTCATGGGACAGAGATCCACTTTTGCTTTTTCAAAGATGAGGCTACTTAGGTATGAATCTATCCAATCATCTTCCCCAAAATGACTCGATTTCTAAAGGGGCTAGCACTTTTGTGTGGGGCACTTCTTATTAATTCTGTAAGGTCGACGCACAGTCACAGATCCATGTTAAGCCCAAACCTAAAATTAACGTGCTAACCATGATACTAATCTACCCACACCCTTGCTTGGCGACATAGAAAAAGCATTGATCATAAGCCCGCCTCACAAAGAAAATCTAACGTGCTCATCTTTGGCATTACCCAAACTTCAATGTTCGATGCCTTGACAGGTTGTTAACTTAGGGAAGCAATTTACTTGACTTAATATTTGTGGGAATATTTCCTTTTAGTTATGAGTTAGCATGGCAAATGCGTATTCGACATTCATATTTGTTGCATACATTCATCAACGTATATATATAGCATGTATTGACTAAGTGCAGAAAAGTAAACGTGCAATCTATACACCTACATTACAAAGTTTAATTGCAATTTTTTTCATTTTCAATGTTTTTAAACAACCTATTTATTAAATTGCAGATAATGCGACACTACTCTATTGGAACAACATAATGCTGCAAAACACATACAACGCACACACCCTACTTGAACCACATCAAGCCGCATAATACATACAATACACACGCAACCCCAATTACAGATTTCTCATTCCCACAACAAGAAGAAAATGAAAAGTGACAAGGTAATTATCATAAACCCCTTTCCTATATTATCATAATAATTACTTCAAAAAATATATGATTCATTCCAATTCCACAAACATCAAAACTGAAAAAAATTTAAAAAATATACACGTCATGTTAATACTAAGTTTATATTGAATTAAACATAAAATTTAAAATAATAACATATGTACATCAAAATAAATCAAAATTTATACAAAGTATATACTAGCAAAAAATATAGCTAGGAATATAAATAATTTTTAACAATGTATGTTACAAACATAACAACCAAGAAAAAAATAAAAAACAACTAGTAACACAAAGTGAACATATATTCAGAAAAAACTTATATAAAATATTTAGTATATTATTTATTGACAGTACATATTATTGTCATAACAACAAAAGAAAATTAACATTAAAAACAACTATTAACACAAATTAAAAATATATTCGTCCAAATATACAGTACAAATTAATTTCATATAATGATAAAATAAAACACAAAGGTATAAAAATAATTTGTGAAGTATTTTAAAATTGTATTAAAAAGGAAATACTTATACTAAAAAAAAGAAACGGATATAGTAAAAGGAAAATTTAAAATAAAACAAAAAAAGACATAAGAAAAGGAAAAATTGAAATTTTTTTAATTTTTTTTTTAAAAATAATTACCATAACATACAGGAGTAGATTTGAAACATGTGAAAAAGATAAAACAAAAGTGTAAGAAAAAAGAGAAAAAAAAATTGATAAAATAAAGAGGAAAAAAGAGAGGAAAGGAAGAAGAAAAAGAGAGATGGTTGTTTTGAAGAAAGAGAGAGATGAAAAAATAACACAACAGTGAAAAAAAGAAGAGAAGAAGAGATATGAAAGAACAAAGCGGGAAAAAGAGAGGAAAGGAAGAAGAAAATGGAGGAAAGGATGAGGAAAAGGAGAGAGTTGTTTTGAAGAAAGAGAGAGATGAACAGGAAAATGAAATGAAAGTGGATACAACCGTATAAAGAGTAAAGAAAAGAAGTATATTGCAATAAAAAGAAGCCCACATGCAAAAAAAATGAAAAAAAATGCATTTTTTTTCAAAAGATCGTATGTGGTGTAAATATCCCTACTATTACATAGTATAATCTTCGGGCTTTAATTCCATCTCCAATGGGCTTTTCATCCTTCATTGTCAGGCTCCACATCTAGACTCTCTTTCTTCTTAGTCGGACCTCCATTCTATACCAATCTCTACACTAACTACTTAAACTAAGAAAATAGGCTCAATAAGCCTTTACAAACCCCTTTAATAAAATAGGGCTCAGAAGGCCTTTACAACTCAAAAATCAGGCCCATGAATGGACCATGCAAACCATTCAATAAACAAATTTTCTAACACTCATCTAGGCCCAAGGCTCATATGCTCAAATAAGATGAAATACAACCTTAAACATGACAAATATGATTTAAGTTTTAAGTCCAAGCCGTTAAGAGAAATTGTGCCTTTGGGCTCCTTGAATTAAAACCCAGTGATGGCCTCGGGCCAAGAACAAAATCATTTATTGAATGAATGAAATCAAGCCCACAAGACAAACACCAATTTATTTTGTGCCAAAAATAACATTGATTCAATTTCTCTTTTACCAATTTTACACATATAACAAAATAAGTGTAAAATCTATATGAATGCATTAATGTACAACACAAATACTTAAAATAAAATTTCATACACAAAATTAAAAGCTGCCCATGACTAATTCAGTCTATAATTTTTCCACAAATTCATTTTAGGTCCTTAAAAATTAAACTAGTTCAACTAGGCCATTAATTCTATCACTAAGGCACCTATTTTAGGGTTTTTGTGATTAGGACAAAACATATGGACAGTAGCAAAACATATCAAAATCATGTGTATGACCTAATTCAGCCCCTCAATATTTCATAAAATCAATTTCAGGCTCATTTGATTTAAATTATGTCAAAATAATCTTAAAGCATCAAATTATGTACCTAGTTTTGTATTTTATGAAATAAACACATGTCATTAACATGACCAGACATTATTATGATCAAATAGACATAAAACCTACTGTATTAAATCAATTTCAAACCATAATAACCTAATCATGCAATACATCCCACGCAAAGTGCAAAGTAGCTCACGATTTAGGTCATTTATGTTTTAAATCGTTATGGTGACCGCTTTGATACCATTGTTGGATTTTTAGGCATCTGAACTATTATGTCAATGGAAAAAAGAAAAAAGAAAAACCAAGAAAATAATCCAAGATTCACACCAAACAAGCTTTAACAACATATCTTGCCTAAAGATTTAATCCTAGATCATAAAGATCGAATCTTTAATGAAAAGGAAGAGTTTTTACCTTATTTCCCTGCTTGGCCAATTGTCTAATGTCAACAAATCGTAACTATAGCCTTAGAATATACCGAGAATACCTTCAAGACACCTTCTAAGGACCACACGTGCAGTCTCTCAACAAAACTAACACATGGGTTAATAGAAAACTGTGGTAGCACAAAGGTTTTTTTGCGATTCACCTTAGTTTTTGTCAATCGGATGCAAGACTCGCGAAACGGAAAGCACCACCATGATCAAATCTTATGATCAGCCCTTCAAAGTCTCATTTTCTTGAAGAAATAATGACCTAATCATTCCATTCGGGTGCTACCATACTCTTTCTAATCTTGCTTACCAAGCGGCCAATGATATATTCTCTCATTTTCATGAGAAGATCAATTCCTTCACTTCACTCATGCTTATACTTATAATCAATAACATATCTAACTATACCTTTACTTGTTAACTTTTTACGGTCACGTTAAGCGTATGTTAAAGTACACTAGAAATCACAACGAAAGACATAGTGATTTTTTGTGTAAGGAAAGATATTTGACATTACAAATAGTGATCGCTCTCCAAATAAAATGTCCCACATTGTACCTATGAACTTTGTTAGATATCTCATATCTGTAACTCGTAGAATATGATCACCTACAAAGCTCATACTAATCTTAATTCATTTCTATTCCCATGAAAACAAGCGACTAAGGATATTTAGAATGTTAATCTCAAAACTTCTAGGTTCTACTATTAAGGTCTTGAACCATGATACCTCAAGTATATAATCAATATTCTTGGATAGTTTTATCATACACATACCATAGGTCAATATATGAGTTGATAAAACAATGTCTCATAATTTTATTAATCAATAATAAAAGTTACAAACAATGTATTAGACTGGGGTTTATACTAACACAGATACCCACATGTAAGTTTAATAGGAATTGTTAAATATGTCATCCCACCCAGCATAGTTACATTCCGCTCTATATACTCATATCCTTACCTCTATATGTACGGTATGAGATTTCATATATACATGTCATTAACCCAAGAGCTCACACCCATCTACGAGATATCATAACTTCTACAGACACGGACAACATAGGTCTTCACTCTTCACCATCCTTGGACATAGGGGCTAGCCCAACATTACCACGGTGTCACCAAGAGTACTCTTCATCATCATTGTGTCTGTTGTAGAAAGCCGACTATGACATCACCAAGAGTTTTTACCCTATTTTCCATCCTTCTGTTGTCAAGATTTTTCTGGCTGCTCACACCTAGAATCGGGTAAACTAACTCTTCACCATATTACTACAGTTATCCAGAAACACCACCACACTATACCGACCTTGTCCTGGTCAAGCCAAACCATCAGCTCTAATACCACTTGTTGGACCCAGGGAGCCTTGGAGAGATCTTCCACAAGCGTGCGCCTAGTGGGAGAGACATTAGATAAGAAAGAACATACGTGGGCTCAACACCACATCTTTACCACATAATTAGGGATTTTATGTAGTAATGAGTTTTTAATTATGAAAATGCCCACCTATGTTTGTTCTTTCTGTTTTTGCAAGAAACAAGTTTGTCAATTTTAAAACTACCCACTTTGACTATAAAAGACATGTGGCCCTAAAAATCAACCACTTCTTCACCTTCATTAACAACTTTCCTCCACTTCAAGCACAACACAATTTTCTCCTCCATAACAACTTTTAATCTCACCACCATCATTGCTCCTCTTCTTTGTCTCTTCCTTTTATCCTTTTTAATTATTTCTTTTTCAAACTCTATTCTTTTTTATTTAACAACTTGATGAGTTTGTTGTTGAAGATGTTAAGGAAGACAATAAGGACGAGGACGAAGAAAATGATGAAGACGATGATGATGATAATGATGATGATAAAGACGATGAGGAGAATCAGATTTTCAAAAACTCGATGAGTCGGTGGTTATGATTTACAAGAGGAGCTTGTGGTTGTTGGTCGTTTTGGTGGTTGTTTGTAGATGAGAAAGATGATGACAGCTGTGGTCTGTAAGATGAGAAAAGAAAAAAACAACAGCATTTTGGCGATTTGAGTTTTTTAAAAGAAATAATGAACAATAATGAACAACAATAAACATATACGTATGAACATACAACTAATTAGATTCAACCAAAACTAATCTATAGATGAAAGGGGAAATGGAAAGGCGAGTGATTTGTATAGAGTTGGGGCGGGGTTTCCCAGATTTCTTATGGGATTAACAATAACGAACAATTATAAACATTAAACATATAAGAAATATGAACAATAATGAACAACAATGAACACTAAACATATATGTATAAGCATATCTAGGCATTTTTGCAATTGCAAACTCAAAATCGGGCATTCTTATAATTGATGAACTCAAACGGGCATAAAAAAATGAACAAACATACCTGGGCATTTTTACAATTGCAAACTCAAAATCTGACATTCTCCTAATTTTCTGCATCTTTACCTTAAACCTTAAAGCATTGGATTATGAGCTCATAGCACTTATAAGTCCTTCTCACATCCCATAACTATCTGATGTGGGATTCTAACTTATTCCTTACATATTGCAACCTATTTGATAAATAGAATACCTTCTTCTGTTCGTAAGGGACTTACACCGTATGAGCTTTTGTTTCATTAAAATTCAAACTATGAACATCTGTGAGTCTTTGGTTCATTGTGTTTTGCAGCCACCCTTGCTTTTCACAGCACTAAGTTTTCTTCTCGAGCTCGTAGATGCATTTTTTGGGATATCCAGTAAATGTCAAAGGATATAACTTTATGATCTTGAAACGAGAAGTGTGTTCTTATCATGAGATGTTATATTTCATGATGGTGTCTTTCCATATGCAAATGTGCCTGTTTCAAAAAGTCTAGTTGCTGAACTACCTTTACTGAAGTTTCAGTCAGTGTCTACATTTGATTTTCCAGTGTCGTCTAAGTATTCATCTCAATCTATGCATGAGTCAGTAATTGAGTCCCATGGTCCAGTACAAAATGTAATGCCCCAAAAATTTCTAATTTAAAATTAAAATTTTAAATATGAGAGTATAAAAAATAAATAAATAATAAATAAATTTAAATGAAATAAATATAATTATATGATTTTTCTTATGTACAAAAAATTACAAGATTGAGAAGGAAAACAATTGGGCAAAAAGAAACAAAATGAGGCAGATAAGAATTAATTTAAATTAAAAATAAAATGAAAACAAGTATACAATTTTTCGTTACGAAAAATTAAGAAATTAAAATTTGGAAAGAAGAGACAAAATGGGTAAAAAGAAGTAAAAATATGGGGACAGGGTATTTTAGACAATACCCATAGTTAGTCTAACCCTCCTTTCCTTCCTCCCCGTCGTCTCTCTCGTTTCTCCTCCTCCATCAGTGTCACCTCCTCTCCACTGCCCTCCCTTTTCTCTTCCTTTTATCTCCACCGCATGTGTCTCCACCATACTATGCAAGTGTAGTGCTGCCACGACCTCTACCATGCCCCCATAGTACTACAACCATGCCAGCCGACACTTCCACTCTTTTTTGGGGATGTGTCGTAAACCTCCGCTTCAAAAGAATGGAGGGTTTTTAGTGTAAAACCCTAATTTCAGTTGTGTTGGGATTGAGAACTTATGTACTTGTGTGGGTTAGTCGATTTTTGCTGGTTTTTGATGGATTGGAAGATGGAAAAAGGGGCTGCCCGTGTTAAAAAGATTGTTTTAGGTAGGTGGGTGTCTAAAAAGCTTATATGTTAGATTAGAATGAGTGTAAATTATGAATCGTATTGTAGTGCTATTGGGTTACGATAGTTATGGTGAAATTGATAATGGATTGAGGTGGTTGATAAAGGGAACTATAATGTTACAATGTGTTTGGCACAATTAGGAGTAAAGTAAAGTAAGGTTTTATAAAGTAAGATAGAGTAGAGTAAGGTAAGGTTTTATGTCAATTAAAATTGTATGTTGTTTGAAAAGAAGGTAAAATAAAGTAAAGGTCTGTAAAGTAACAGACAGTAAAACTATACTTATTTTCTTAACCCACCGATTTGAAGGGTTGGAATTTGGGATTTTAAAGGTTTTTAAAAACCTCCAAAACACTTACCTCTGGTTGAAAACCTCCTTTCCCAAACAAGATTTTCTCAACACTTACTTTACAAAACCTCCACTTACCTTCAAAAACCCCCAAGAAAACACACTCTTAAGAGTTGATTGTTTGAGATTTAACTAAAAGAGGGTTATTGTCGTTTTCATTTTTATGGGGGCTAATTTTGTGAAGTAAGAGTTCTAAGGGGGTTAATTGAGAGTTACAATATCCTAATGAATTAACTAAAAATTGTTAGTAATACGAGATGGTTGAGTTGGAAATTAATGTATTATAAAGGTATAATTATAATTTATCTTTTTTATATATATAAATGTATATATAAAAGTAAAGCAGTAAGTAAAACAAGAAAACCAAAAAGTTGGAAATGTTTAATATGAAAGAATTTAATTAAGTGAAACGAGATTGATGGTGAATATAATGTGTGGATATTTTAGGGATTTCAAATCAGAATAAAATTGTAATATCGCTAGGAAAAGAAAGCTTAGCCAAATTTTTTAGGTGAGTGTTTACCTAACACCTACTCACCTTTTGTGGCCTATGCATGGTTAAATATGTGTGGTATTAATTGTGTGATATGTTATGTATTTGATTGCACTAAATACTAGATGTAAATGATATGAGATTTGTGGTGTGACTTGATAAACTAATTGACGTGATGGGTTGATATGGATGTGTTTGCATGGTAATTGTAATTGAATATAAGATTGAGTACATGATTGAATAGAAAGATGATTCGTGTTATGATTTGTAAGTTATGTTCTTAATGTGACTAAATTGCTTGGTTATAGTTGATATTAATCGATAGAAGGTTGAGGAGAGATGAATTAGGTTATTTTACGTAAATTGAGAGATGAGTTGAGTTGTGAAAAAATTGTGCTAAATGATGTGAGTGTGTAACGCCCTAGAATTTATACGATGAAAACTAGGAGAAAAACGTTAGAAAATGCCCGAGAGCTGGCCAGAAACGGCCAGGAAACGGCCAGCTAGGCCGTTTCCACTGCCTGTTCTTACCAGGCGTTGCAAACGGCCACAGGGAACGGCCTCCAGGCCGTTTCCCAAGGCCGTTTCCCATGTAAAATTTCAGCTTAAAATGTTGACGCGAGGTGTTTCGGGGAGAGAGAAAATAGAAGTCTAGTTCGTCCAAAAACACTCCCAAACCGACTCAAACACTTCCTACACTTAAACCCTCAATCCTAACTCATTTTCACCATAGAATCTATCAAGAATCAACCTTATTCCATCTATTATCCTCCTCCTCAACTCAATCTCTGAACAGTTCCGAAACAAAGGAAGAACTAGGTAAGTTTTCCTTGGTAATCCGATTTTGATGAGTGAAACTAGGCACATTATATATGGTTATGTTGAGTTTTTGTCCTAGAACAAGATTCTATAAACCATTTAACTCGAAACCTAAATTGTTGGTCAGGATTGAAGAGTTAGGGTTTGGGGGGAAATGATTGTTTAGCGAGAAAGAAGATTAGAATGCAAAATGTGGCTTGAATTCGGTGATAACACGTAGATTGTGATTACATTTTGTGTAGGGAACAACATTCGGAAATTGAATCGGAGTTCGGGCAACAGAGTAGCGCTTGGACTTCGAGGTAAGTGTTGTACCACTTACTTGCGTGTAATTGGTGCATGCATGGTTGTTTTAGTATGTAAATTATGTTGGAATCAAATGCGGTTTGCGAATGTGTTGTTGATTGTGCGATTTCGGATATGCTAAGTTGGAAGAGGCAAGTGTGCTAGGACTTCGCGCTTATGGATGAGTTCTTGTATTAATTTGAGTATGAAATGACCTATAATGAATTGTTTTGGATTGTTAGGCATAGGAGAACGATTATGGACGTGCTTTGGATTAATTGAGTGCTATTGAGCGAAAGCTACGATTTGTAATGATTGTCAATGCTCTAGTATGATGTTTTGAGAATGGTTGATGATTTCGATGTGAGTGCTTGATGTGGTTAGAATGTGTTATGATAATTGAAATGTGCAATGTAACGTATGAAAGGTTGTTATGTGATTTTAAGAATGGACGAATGCGATATAGCTAAGTTGTGTGAATGATGTAGAAACGGTATGCAATTGACTTGAATGAATGTATGTATGTTAAAGGATTGAATGGGAGGAATTGTATACGGAAGTTTGAATATAAAGTGAAATAATTTAAGGGCAAGGATATGAATAAAATGGAAAGTATGGTATGTTGATCCAGTATGGAACCTTGAGTATGTGCTTTCTAATAGATGAATGTAATTTGGCATGTTTGTGTTAAAATGAAATATGTAATTGCTGGGAAAAGAATGGTCTAATGTGTATGGAATTGTTTGGAAGGATTGGGAGTTAAAATGCTTGATATCCTGTGTTCTGCAGGTGAAAACGGTCAGGGAACGGCCAATTTGGCCGTTTCCCTTGGCTGTTTCCTCTATGTTTATGTGGGCAGGGGCCCAAACGGCCAGGAAACGGCCACCATGGTCGTTCCCCTTGGCCGTTCCCCCTGCACAGATTGTTAAAAATTGATAGTTAAGAGGTGTTACCTGATATGGTTTGGTTCCTCGATTCAAATGCTTGAGGAATAGTATGAAATAATGTTAATGGCTATATAAATGGTCCGATGTGAATGATATGAAAATGGAATATAATCTTGTACGTGTTTTGTGTTGGAAATGACTTAAGGAAAAGAATTAAAGTTTGGTAATGTGTGAACCTTAAAGTGTATGCTACGAGTGTTCGTATGGGTTGGTGATTGTTTGGGCCGAGTTGGCCGTATATGTTATATGTGGTTGAATACATGAGAATGATATGGTGAATTATGTTACATTTCATATGCACGACATGAATGTTCTTAAAGATTATGTGTTGAA
>CANYCX014090522.1:0-21071 GCA_948193385.1 Breynia disticha f. nivosa
CGGAGTGCATATGGGCTGCTTCGGCAAAGTCCCAATTGTTCTGAAACCATGACGAAAGTATGCAGCGTCATTTGGAAGCTGAAAGCTCCTCCAAAAATGTTGAATCTTCTCTGGAGACTGGTGATGGACGCGGTCCCAACTAGAACTCGCCTTCAGTCACGGTTTGTACCAATTGAGGACAATGTCTGTCCTATGTGCAACGAAGATGTGGAAACACCACTGCACCTCTTTGTAAATTGTCATTTTGCTGCACTGGTTTGGCGAAGCTCAGGGCTTGGTCATTTAGTTGGCGGCGCAACAACAATTCTGGAGTGGTTATACCTCGTGTTTCATAGCTTAGACCCAGTGGTTTTGAACAAAGTGGCAGCTGTGATTTGGGGTCTTTGGAAGACAAGAAATGATAAAGTTTGGCGCAACAAAACCCAACCAGCTCGTGATATTGTGGGACAATGTTTCTTACTTTTGACATCCTGGTTGTCGGCCAATGAATCGAGCAGCCCTGCTCTCCGGCCGTCTACTGCAGAAGAGCAGCAACGATGGTCCAAACCTGACGTTGGTTGGGTTAAAGCCAACGTAGACGCAGCCATTACAGAAGAAAGTGGAGCTTTTGGGGTGATATTCAGAGACTTCCGTGGTAGTTTCACTGGAGCTTTCGCCAATAAAATTCCTTTTCATCGAGACCCGGCTGTGCTTGAGGCAATAGGAATTCGTGAAGCATTAAAGTGGATAAAAGACAGGAACAAGTCGAAGATTATCATAGAGTCAGATTGTTATAATGTTGTCATGTCAATTAATGATTCTTCATCGTCTCTGGCATCGATTGATGTTGTTATCCAGGATTGTAAGTTCTTATTATCAACTCTGCATGAGGTACGAGTTGAATTTGTCAGGCGATCTGCGAACTATGCAGCCCATTTCCTTGCTAGGGAGGCATGTTCTTTGACAGGTCTTCATGTCTGGGGCTTGACGCCTCCAGCATGCATTTGTACTGCTCTCCGTTCTGATATTCAATAAAACGCTTATGCGTTGATTTCGAAAAAAAAACAAAAGATATTTCTCAAATAATTTGTTAACAATTTTTATTCATAAAAAGTTTAACACAAAATACTTTTTAATAAAAGATATTTAAGTTAGGTGAATTCAAATTTTTATTAAATAAGGTACAATTTCATGCAATAATTAAGATAAAGATTAAATAAAAATGTTGATAACAATATTTAATACCTTAAATGTATTTATTTTATATTTTAATTTTAAAAAATCCACAATCAGGTTCTGTTTAGTTTATGTAAGATAATTTCGTCTTTATCACTAACTAACCTAATGTCCACGCGATGTGATGTGACATGTTGCTTCATATTGCAATTATATTAGTTTTATTAATTTAAATTATAATATTTTCTTTTGTAAAATATTTTATTTAAAAGAAAATTTTAATAAAAAAATATTTAAAATATAAAAAACAAATATTTTATGTAAATAAATTATTTTATTACAGAAATAAAAGATTTTTACTAATTAAGATTTAATAAAAGATATTTCTCAAATAATTTGTTAATGATATTTTTATTTATAGAAAGTTTAACAAAACATTTTTTAATAAAAGATATTTAATTTAGGAGAATTTAAAATTCTTACTAAATAAGGTGCAATGTCATATAATAATTAAGATAAAGATTAAATAGAAATATTGATTGCAATATTTAATATCTTAAATATATTTAATAAAAAATACAAATATTTTATGTAAATAAATTAGTTTATTATGGGAATAAATGATTTTTACTAATTAAAATTTAATAAAAGATATTTCTCAAATAATTTGTTAACAATTTTTTTATTTATAGAAAGTTTAACAAAAAATATTTTTTAATAAAAGATTTTTAATTTAAGAAAATTTAAAATTCTTACTAAATAAGGTGCAATTTCATGTAATAATAAAAATAAAGATCAAATAAAAATATTGATTGTAATATTTAATACCTTAAATGTATTTATTTTTTATTTTTATCTTAAAAAAAATCCACAATTGGATTTTGTTTGATTTATGTAAGATAATTCTATCTTTATCTCTAACTAGCCATAATGTTCACGCGATGTGATGCGACAAAATTTTTTATATTGCAATTGTATTAGTTTTATTAATTTAAATTATAATATTTTTTTGTAAAATATTTAAAATATAAAAAATACAAATATTTTAAGTAAATAAATTAGTTCATTATAGAAATAAAATTTTTTACTAATTAAGATTTAACAAAAGATATTTCTCAAACAATTTGTTAAAATTTTTTTATAATTTAACAAAAAAATTTTTAATAAAAAAAATTTTAAATTTAGGATAATTTAAAATTCTTGCTAAATAAATAAGGTACAATTTCATGTAATAATTAAGATAAAGATAAACTAGAAATGCTGATTACAATATTTAATACCTTAAATGTATTTATTTTTAATTTCGAAAAATCCACAAAATTATACATCAATAGTATATTCTGTTTTATATTAATATATAGATAGATAATATAAATAAGGTAAAACTTCATGCAATAATTAAGGTAAAGATCAAATAAAAATACTGATTGTAATATTTAATACCTTAAATATATTTATTTTTAATTTTAATTTCAAGAAATCTACAAAATTACACATTAGTAAACATTAATTACAGAGTATTCTGCTCTATATTAATATATAGATTTCAAAAAATTGACAAAATTACACATCAGTTAACATTAATTTAGGCATATTTTGTTTTATATTAATAGATAGATTAATATATAGATTACTATTTCATAATTATGAGGGTTATCATAAAAATATTAATATAAACTATTTAAAATATTCCGAAATGTAAGGTGAGTTTTATTTAAATATGTAATGATAAATATAAGATAAGTGATAATTACATTACATAGTGGTATTATTGTGCACAGTTTTAATCGTGTTAGAACACATAATAATAATAATAATAATAATAATAATAATAATAATAATTATATATATATATATATATATATATATATATATTATGTTTTGTTTCCGAATTAATATATAGATATAAATGTATGTTCGGACAGCAATTTTCATAAAATTGTTCTATAGCCCTTCAACTTCATTTTTCACCAATTTCACCCATTAAATATCATTACTTAAAACCTCCATTTTTTGCACTCTCTCTGGCCTCCTCATCCTCCACAATGGAGTCCGTCAGACTTAGACTAGAGTTTGAAAAACATGTAAGTAAAGCGAAGAACTTTGGAGAGAGGGAGCGTTGTTGGATTCTTTTAAAAGCTCAATACAAAACAATCTCTGACTTCTCTTCACATATTGTTAATCTCTTTGACCTTCACAATGCATGTCCTAATGGACTTCTTCTCTCTGTAAGTTTTTAAAGTTTCAAGCTTTATTTTCTTTTTGTTTTGTAAAGTTTGAAGCTTTTTTGGTTTTTGACGAGTGAAGTTTGATCTTTTTTATGCTTTTGATCGGTAAATTTTGAAGCTTTGTTTTGTTCTGATTAGTAAAGTTTGGACATTTTTGAAGAATATGTTATTGGACGTTGAGATTGAAGTGTTGGGTAATTTTTGCTTACCTGTAGATGGATGGTTTTACACTACCTTCTTTTGAGTCGACTAGTATTTTGAAGAATGAAGATATAATCAGGTTAGTTCAGTTCAATAGGGATTTGTTTTCTTCTTGTTTTGGAAATTTTGTGTGTTTATCGTGTTGTTTAATGTTGAATAGAGTGGAGAGGAACAAGGATGGGGAGATTGTTAAGGTAGACGAGGGAGTGAACTCTTTGCAAGTCATGCGGATTGTGGATGACCTGCCTGCTGCTAATGGAACGAATCTTTTGGTAAATAAGGAGTTTGATAATGAGTCTGGAGGATATGAAACTGAGTCGGAAGAGGTTAAGCCAGTTTTGAAGAAGAGGAAGAAGTCGAAGGTAGAGCAAAGCTCAGATTCCAAGTATCCTCTTTGGAAGCATTTTTTACTGCAACTTATAAAACTATTGAGTTCTTTACTTGATGCATGGACTTTGAAATTTTAACATAAATGTTCCATTTGTAGATTAATGGTTTTATTGAACTCTTGTTTCTATTTTCACAGGACGTAGAAAAGTCAGTCTGTCAAAGCTAAAAAGCGCAAAGTTGATTCAGAAGATGATGAAAACAATGGCCATGCAGTTGAGGATGGTACTGTAATGGGTGCCGAGACTGAGGGAAGAAGCAAAGACAAAAGTGTGAAAGTGGGCAATAAAAAGAGGTGGGATTTGTCGAGCTTTGTGATGCAACTTTTTTAATTCCTTTATGCTATTTGTCGATCTTTTTGCGAATTAGTTCAGCAATACAATGAACTGTTGTTATACGTGGTTTATTGTTTAGTTTAGGAATTTGTTGTCTATATCTAATAAATCACATGGAAATGCGGATCCTCATGCCACTTGGAAAAGGATTCGGAATGTGGTCTATCACGTAATCCAGAACATTGTGTGAAGGTGGTAGGCTTATTTTCAGCTTATAGGGATTGCTTAAATAGAAGTGCAAATGCAAGGTGAGCAAGTAAAAAGTTCATATAAGTTATGTATTTCTTTCTCTGAAGTTTTCTATAACAGAGGTAATTTCTGCTTTTAGTTGAGTATAAGTTGTTGGACCATAAATATCGAATTAATGTTAAAAGTGTTGCATGAACAAACCAAACTCCTCGTTTGCTTCATGGTTACTATTTTGTTTGCAGTTTGAATTTTCTCCTTTATTATGAGCAAATGTAATGTGCCTTTTGGCATTGGGAAAGAACTATAACATTTTTAGTCTCTGAAATAGCGATTATGTCTCTTTAGGATGTCTGGATTATGGTTTAGATTATCTCCATGCCGCTCCTTCAGCTTTGGATAACCAAATTTGTTGTTTTTTTAGATCCCATGAGCCCCAAGGAAATGGAAATGCTCGTGAAAGCAGTCCTGGGACTCAATCTGGAGGAGAAAAGGTTCTGGTTTAAAATTCGTCCTTTTCTGAAAATTGCTCTATTTAGTTTTCATATTCGTCAACTTATTCAGAAAGTTGTAGCTTCGTGATGTGGATGCTAGGATGATTCTCTTTAGTCATATAGCTTCCTCACGGTTTTTATTTTTCTTCTTATGCCTATTATCCTCCACTATCATGGTCTATCTTGGGAGAAAAGTTTAGCTTGATGAATTATATTGATTGTTGAGGAGAAAAGGGCTTTAACTATCCTATTTCTTCTCAGCTTCCTAGCAGAAGTTCCCGGCGTAAGAAAGCAAAGAGGAAATGGTTGAGGGAGATGCGCAACAAGGAAAACAGGGAGGTACAAGTTTATTCTAAATTTCAACGGCTCCTTTTATTTTAATTGTGACTTGTCTTTTACATTTCTGCATACGAATGGATTCTCATATTTCCTTACTTTTTTTCTCAAAGGCTTTATGTGAAAGACATTTTTTTTTCCTTTTTTTTGTTTATCATGTTAAATTCAGAAGCATTATTGGAAAAATTCGACCAACAATTTGGAAATGAAAATCACAGCGAGTCTGAGGGACCATCTGAGAAGATAAATCATAAAGCCTCAGAAGCACCAACACCTGAGAAAGAAGAGAACTAACCCAAGGAAGAACATGAACAACCTGGTTCAGATAGTGATGCAGATGATGACATTGTTCCTATTGTTATACGACCAGGACACATCCGGTTTAAGCCAATGAGTGAAGGTGTCTGTGTTTTATATGGATATTTGCACATTTTTAGTATTGATATTCAATTAGGTGATAATTGTGCTTGCTCTCTTTCATGACAACATTGAAATTGCTTCTTTCAGCAGATGCTGACCAGACTTCCAAGCAAAATCAAATTTTTATGGTATGTACTCATATTTTTAGTTTTTTTTATCTATATGTTGTAATGTGCTTTCAGCTTGATTCAATTTCAGATTTTGTGCTAAAAGGTGGATGAGAATTTTTTGCTTACTGTTTCATTATCTTTTTAGACGCACATTTGCGGCCGAGTATTTGGTGTGGTCACTGAAGTAGATATGATGTGTTTTGCAAAATTGCGGCCATACACTCATGTTTCTGACCTTCAACAAAAAGTGAACTATTGCTTGTCTGTCTTTTAATCAGGATACCTTTCAGTGGAACGGAATAACCAGCAAAAAGAAGGGTCAGAAATGGGGCATGGAGAAAGCTGCTACATATAAAAAAATGATTCTAGAAATTGGATTCCAGAATGTTCCGGAAGATCAGATGTTCAAGAAGAGGCAGTCAATGATCATATCGATTTCGATAAGCTTGCACCATACACTAACTTGCCTAAGGTTAGTGTCGTCATAATTTTCATTGGCTCTTGCATGGCTACGTCAATGTGATGTTAAATTTTGTAGGAAGGTGATGTAATTGCTTATCGTCTTATTGAGCTTTCGTCATCATGGACTCCTGAGCTTTCACCTTACCGAGTACTCTTTCTGAACTGAAGTTTATTTGTGTTCTTCTCTTGTTGGAAAAGCATGTAATTTACTGTGTGTGTCTATTAGGTTGGGAAGATATCACAATATGACATGGAAACCAACATGGTGCTATTGTTCCCAGTCCCAGGATATCCAATTCCGATAGAGAAGAAGGATGACGAGACATCTAATGCAGCTTCAGAAACAACTTACGGAGAAGATGGTTCTCTGCAGGTATGATCATTTGCTGTAATATTTGCTTCTTATGTTGGATTTTTTGTTACCTGGTTGAGTAATAGGAAAAACTGCAAGAGTATGTCTATAGTTTTTGTGCTGCTTTTGATTTTGTCTTAATACTGATGGGTGGAACTGTTGTCCAGATAAAATTTTCAGTACTTTTCGATGTTCGCCTTGTCAAGCACGGAAACCAAAGTTCGGACAAATCTGATACTGGTGGAGTTAAAGAAGTTGCTGTCTAAAATCAAGATGCTCGCTCAAATTACTGGTCAGAGAATAAAAATGAAGCTCCCGCTGCTCCTCCTACTCAAGGTACTTCTCCAAACTGGTTCCTGGAGAAAATTCAGACTATAATACTTGCAACCATGTGTACTAATGTAGAAACTCACCTTTTCTTTTGACTGATTGGTTTCGCAGCAAATGGAGCTGCAAGTGTGTGGGAAGAAATTAATTAGGGTTTAGATGCAAAGAAGGCACAGCTGAATGGGGAAGATAATTGGAATAATATAGTTGAAAGTTATGAAACAATTCCATGGTCCTACAGGCCTCGCAGACGACTCAGAGGCAGCTCAATGGATTCAACAAAAACAATGGCCTGGATAGGATCACAGTGAAATTTAAGCAACATTTTCTGTTCTCAGGAAGCTGCAGCCAATGAAAAAAAATAGTGATCCAACATTGGCAAATTTTGCAACCATTTCTCTATAGAAGGCAAGGAGAGTTTTGTACAGTACTGATTCGATTAGTTTGTAGGTCCAATATAATCCATCTTAAGTTCTGCTTTAGCCGGTTTTCGAGCCCTATTAAACAGCGACACAATCACGATACAGTTACGATACAACTGAACTGGCACGAATTAACATCGATAAATGACAAAAGTGAAAAAGGAATGTGATCTTTAACAACCTTCGAATTGGAATTATTGTGTTGAAAGACATTTGTGTTAATATCAGCCTGAAAAGCATTTACTTATTCAAAGTAATATAACTATTTATAATTTACTGCTAAGTCGTTCCCTGTTGCACAGTAGCCTTGATTTCTGTACATATTTGACTGCAACTTACTCTCAGATACATCACAGAAGCAGAACCAAATGCATTGCCTCTGCTGCTTGGCCATGGCATGCCTCTCACTTTACTTTGTGGAAGCCAATTCCTTTCAACAATTCAATAAGGAATTTTCCTGCCATCATCTTGCTGGATTTCCTCTCAGTTATTACTCTCCTTTTCCGCTTTCTGAAACGAAAATGAATTAAGGATGTTCAGGAATGGCTCCGGCTCTTCACCCTCTCTGATGATCTGCAACAAGTTTAATATGGTTTAACAAACATGATAAGAATGAAGCCATGTATAGCAGTTCGTTTCGCACATTTTCCATCAAATTCGTAATCATTTTTGCTCCGATTCTTGTACTGTTTCCTTACTTTCTAATTTTAAATCAGTTGAGCAAAAAACATCTTAGCTCGGACACAAGTAAAATGGATGTGCAATCCTAATCATATTTCGCTATAAATCAATCCAGGCAAAGGCTATGAATATGAATCAGTTTCAGGATAATGGAGATTTCAAATTTTATAAGAAACTGAAAATGTTTTAGGTTGAAGATGAAGTGATTACCTGTACAGCTGCATCTGATGGAGAATCAGCTTGATTAAGGAAGTTCCGGCCAATATCCTCCCAATGCTGATGAACATCTTTACCGTCTTCCGACCCAATCAGTTCTTCACATAAAAAACTTTTCCCCAGCCAGATGTATAGAACCCCCTCATTACTTGACTGTAAATGTAATTCTGGAGCCAACAAGAAGTATACTGATCCTGAATCAAGAACAGAAAAGCAGTTGACAGCAATTTTTTGCATGGTAGGCCACTGATATAGTTCTGGTGTCATCACTTCTTCAGTTTCCTCAATCTTTCTCGTTGAAAGATATGAGGAAATTGCGCGGTCCTTCCCTTCATCGATCTCACTTTCAGAACCACTTTCAACATCTAACATGCAATCCTCTTTACTGCTTTCATCATCTTGTGGATCATCATCATCAACATCCTTCATGTAATCATCGCCATCTAACTCGGGCAAAGAAAAGGACCATGATCTTACCAGGTTCCTTGGAGCTTGAGATGATTCATCAACTGAAGGTACAACCATCCGCGGTGGAGGAATACTCCCTCTACGTTCTGCAATCGAAGGGGAAGATCCTTTACATGGGAAGCATGTATTTTCCTTCCTTGGAGAATAATCGGTAGAAATCAAATCTTTTTGTGGGAGGGAAGCTTCTTTGCAATGTAAACAGAAATTATAGGCCAAGGGAACATTTTTTGATAAAACTGGATCCATTGTCTCCAAACCAGAAGGTGAAGGCTGCCGGGAAGACAAGTATGATAAGTCAGACCAATTAGAAGACGATGGAGAGAAAGCAAATGAGCTAGACGAGTAGTCAGAGGTTGAGGGTGAGAGCGTCGGGGACTTATAATCGAACTTGCGATTAACTTCTGGAGACCAAGGAAATGAATCAGGTGAACGAGGGGGTAGGGGCGGCAATGAACGATCACAGGAGACAGTGTTTTCCTCTTCCTTACAAGCATTGACCATCGTATCTGGGCTGCCATCTAGATAACAATCGAAGGAACGAGGAGAGTCACACGGTGAAGCAAACGGAGGTGATGATGGAACTAAATGATCTTTTAATTCATCACACGCATCTCTAATGACATCTGAGACATCAGCGGAGAGAGATATCCCAGAGTTCTGTCGGGATGAGGTGACAAAATCTCTCATTCTATCACTAGCAAATTTCTGCCTTAGTTTGGTCCATCCACTCTCCCTGGCCGGGAGGCAAGTTACTGATCCGACAGTCGATACTGTAGAAGGTGGAACTAGCCCGCCTGTCAATGCCTTGTGGAAGAGTTCAAAGTCCAAATCATAATCAGAAACCTTCCTCTGACTGACCATTTTACAAGCAGAATAATCATTTGCGGAATCACCAGCAAGAGCGTCCCAAAATTCCGAGGACTCTTCTCCTTCATTGACATTCAAAATGGGACCCTGAAAACGTTCATACCGGATGAACTGATTTGCAGCTATATTTGTTTGATTTGACATTGCAGAATCACAATTTATCCCTATCCAAACAAATATAGCAGTTGGAACATGAACAATGAATGCCCCACGAGTGTCAAGGCCTTGTATACCTGGTTGGCTCAACATTTTTGGAACGAGGTGCAGGGGATCGTAGGAGGAGTGCGGAGCCATCCTATACATCCTAAGCAGAGAATTCGGGCTTGCTGGCACAGCATGTACTCTCTTCTGACACTGAAGAAGTTGGCATGCAAAACCCATATTTGGATTTGTCACCCCTCTTGCTGCCTTAACGTATTGGAAAGCATCTTCAAAGCTCTGGCCTTCCCTCCACATCAAGTAAGCAATAACCAAAGAAGTTGATCTCGAAACACCCTGGCAACAATGCACCAGAACCCTTCCGCCCAGTTCGCGCACTTCCTCAAAATAATCAAACACATCATACAAAATACTTGTGATATCTTCAGAAGGACTATCTCGCAGCCAAAGTGTTTTATAAACAAGATCATTCTTAAAATACTCAGGACAAACAAATCCAACACAATTCAGCACATGAGTAATCCCATTCTGCCGCAAAATCTCTCGATTTTTAGCCACGACATCACTCCCTAAATAAATATGATCAGCAATTCTCGAGCATTCCTTATCAAAAAATGCAAGCTTATCCTTCTTAAACTCAAATTCCCTTACAGAAGGCAACTCCAAATTACTATTGTTTCTCGGCTCAATACATGTTCTTGGAGTCTGAGGATTAGGCCACACACCAAGATCATCAGAACCAGCCTTAGGCCATTCCTCAACGGGGCGGCGCGCTATGGAAAGTGGCTGTAGGGGTGGTAAACAAGATCTAGCCTTTGAATTGGGCTGAGTTTTGGGGTTAGGCTTATTAGGTGATCGGTCAGACCAAGAAACTGACCGTAAATACGCTTTCCGCGCAAAATTAGCACCAGAACCAGCCGGAAGCTGGTCATCTTCACCTTGGCCTAACATGTCAAGTTAAGTTTACCAAATTCTACAAATAAAATGCAAAAAAACCCATTAAAGGATTCTTCTTGGAAAGGTCATTGAAAAGGGCAAGTTGTTTTCTAAGACAATAAATAGCTAGTTTTGAAATCTCTCTGAGTCTTCACCTAAAACCCTTGACTGTGTCTCTCTCAAAGACTCTATCTTTCCCTTCAAAAAACAATTAAACCCTCTCTCTCCTCCTCTCTCTCTCCATCTAGATGATAAATGAAGTAGAAAAATCAAATACCAGTATGACCAAGTAAAACCCTCTTAGCTATTGGCCCCACAATTGCAGAATCAACATTCAACACACCAGACAAAATCAAACCACCTCAGAAAAACAATGCACTCATTCAGCTTTTAACACAAACTCCCTAACTTTACTCAAGATGCACCATCATTTACCATAAATCTCAGGTTTAAGAGAGAGAGAAACTCGCTTAAGCAAAAGCCAGAAAATAGAAACATAAGTGAAGGACTTAGTATGAGGAAGCTGGTTGGTTGATGAAAACTTTCCTTAGCTCACAAGTGAAACAATACGTAAAAGACATCATTTTGTAGCTTGGAGTTGGCAAAGTTGTAAGTTTGGACTCAAACTCGTTCTATGGTTGGCTGAGTTTGGTCTTCTTTAGACTGCTGAAAGAACGAGTCAAAGTGCCACGTCAACATTGATGGTGATTTTATGCATGCACGTCAAGTCTAATTACGTCATTGGGATCGTTGCCACGTCATTATAATATATTTTCTTAAATTAAAACAATACTAAGAGTCAATCTTACTGTTTACAAAAGTTATAACAGCTTTTGACTATAAAAAATAATTTTAGGTGTTTAATAATACGAAAAAACTGCTTTTATTAAAAATTTTTATGACTAAAAAATCTACTTTTTATAAAAGTTACCATTTCATGCTTTCTCAAAAAACAATTTTCTGTTTTTAAGCATAATTTTTTATTTCTTAACAAAATAATTTTTTTTAATTCTAATTTAATTTTTATAAAATCTAATATATTTTAATATATGATTTTATAATAAAAAATTTAATTTAAAATATTCATTATTATTTTTAAAATAAAAAATATATATTATTTGAAAAAAAATAAAAAAATTAATTTTAATATTTTCTTTCTAATTTATATTTTTAGCATTAAAATAATTTAAAAGAATATTTTTTATTATAATTTTTAAATATTTTTATAGTTAACAGTAATTTTTGCATAATACGTTCCCAAATAGTTGTCTGATTTTTCTAACAGTAATTTTAAAAACAATACTTTTTTTAACAGCAACAACAATTTTCAATAGCAATCCCAAATAGACCCTAATGCTATAATGCATTATTTTAAAATTCCACATGGCCACCAATTCAATTAAAAAATTAGATAATTTTTAAAAGAGGATTGTCTTTGTCAAATATTTTTTTATTCTACTGAATTTTATTTTATATGTTATATAAAATTAAAATTATTTTTTATAAAATAAATTAAAAATTTAAATTTATTTTATAACATATTTAACAGTTATAATTATTTATTTTATTAAGTCTCTAATTTATGAAACTTCACAGTAAAAGTTTCTTTAAAAATTGGATTATTGGATCATTAGTTCAATTATTAGGTCACTTTTTTGAAATAATTAATTAATGATAATATAAAAAAATATTGTTAAATATTTTAATCTAAGATAAAAATAATTATTGATATTACAAAAACTATGTAAGTCGGTTCAGTTGTTTGGGTTTTAAACCAACAATCATGTTTTTGTCCAACCAGCCAGATTAATAAATTTATATTTAATATATTTTCATTGTTTTAATATATGCTCGACCTGACTATAATAAAAGATGAGTTAAAATTATATAAAAAATATATATTTTTATGAAAAATAAATGAGTTAAAATAATAAAAGAAAAAAAATATGAAGAGAGCGTGATGTTACAAAAAATTAATAATAATAAAATAAAAGATAAATACGATAAAAATTTGATCGACTCGTTTAACTTTCGTCTATAATGACTAAATCACTGAATTTTCAGTCCAACCAACTAGGTCGATCCAAATTTTAAAACAATGACGGAGCTATGATAATGTTTGTAGTTCAACAGGAGCTGCAGTGGTGCGGCTCGTGCCAATATCTAAGTTTGAAGTCATAAGTGGCCAAAAATAGACAAATAGTGGTTGGACAGAAGATGAAGTTTGACCAGAGGTAGCAACAACGACATGAATCATCGAGCGCGTAAATTAATTAGTGTGAGATTGTTTATACCTTAATCAGTAATTTCGAGTTCAAGCCTTGGGTATGTAGATGCGCTAAAACTCAATTGAAAAAGTTTTGTTGCCCTTATAATTTTGCTCAGTTCGAACGGTGATTAGTCTGAAATGTCCAAATACCTTGTGATTAAGATAAAAACAGGAACAAGGACGCGAACAATTTGAACCATCTGATTCAAACATTCGTTGTTTAAATCAAAATTAGAATATTATATTTTGTCATTTTGTGTTACATGTAAATTTTATTTATGTGTTCTTTTCATGCGATTTTGATGGGATTCTGATTTTTTTACAAATTAGTCTATATAGATCGAAAATTTTTAATTTAATATCATTCATTTTACAAATATTTTTAGATCCGTCATTAAAAAACGAGTCATGTAACAAGAGATCAAACGTTTTCCCAAAAGAAGTATCGTTAATTATTCTAGACGTGGTGTTGAAGAAACATCTAAGAAAGGAACGATGAGTTGTATATCCGTAGGCTGCATTAATCTTCCCATTTGTGAAGGAAGTTGGTTGTTACGTTTCAAGAAAATTTTTAAAAATAAATAAATAAAAAAATGGGAAGAAAACGAAAAGTAGGAACGAAGGAAGAAGAGAGTCAAGAAAGGTGAGCTATCTAAAAGATAAGAAACAAAATAAATATCTTGCGTCTGTGGTTCAGTGGTAAAGAAGTCAGCCAGTATGCCAGAGTGTAACGTTGGATCCTTTATTGTCTATAAAAGTATTTTGATCTGTCAGGTCTCTTTGGGACTCTTTTATCCTTAGTTCGTTTTTTAAAATTTTTTAACAAAAAACAAATAAAATAAGTTTCAATATTCAGATTCAATTCAACGTAGTCGAAGTCGTCGGGTTAATGAGAAAAAGTGGATTTCTATAGCCCCACCATATTTAATTAATCCCTATCCCATCCCTCACCTTGTGGGGGCTCTCCTTTTTTTTCAACTCTTCACACATAATCAATGCCCATTTTTCCATAGTTGATCCTATTCTAGCTTCCATTCAGTCTTACATCACTTAATAATTGTGAGGAAAATGTGTCTATAACAAAACTTAATTAATTAGAGCATCCGTAACCCAAGTTGTGCTAAGAAATTTATTGTTCTAGGTGAAAAAATCGAGCTGAAACTGAAATCGAACTGTCATAATCGGTTAGTTAACGGTCTGGTTTCAGTTTTTAAAAATAATGAACCGTGAATTGCCGATTCAGTTGATTTTAGTGGAAAACTAAATTTGACCTATCGAACTAGATTCGCACCACTTGAACCAGATAGGTCTGGTTCTAGTTTTAATTTCATGAACTTTGAAAGCGCAAACTAGTAGTTCCCAACTATTTTACACCTCTGCCTATTGTTATTCACACCAGTTTTTTAAGCACTAGCACGTCAACAGTTTCATCTTTTGATTTCCTTTAACATCCCAAATTCCTACTAGAATTAGAACTGACAAAATCTAACCCAATAATATCATTAATAAATATATAATCAAACATGACACGAATAACATAAATTTAACTTTCTAACATTAATGTTAATAATAATATTTAATAGAACAAAATAGTGGCACAGTTGCGACTAGCCAACCCAAACTATTACCCTTAACTAGAATCTGACCATGCGCCTTGGGGAAGTGAACGTGCGTTGCGGATGAGCTTATGATTTATGATTTCTTCGATTATTTTCTTTTTTTTTTTACAATTTTTTTTGAATTGATTCTCCTTGTTTTTGTTTAATTTAAATCTCAAATAATAAAAATAATTTTTTTAAAAAAATTATTGCACAAAAAAAAATTTTGGGGGCCCATTTCACTAAAGAGTAGTTACGAGAGTCCATGGACAGGCCCATTACACACAATTGTATCCCATAAAACTTGACTTCTCTCACTGACACACTCTCCAAAGCCGAAAACAAGCAACAAAGCTCATAAAAACTTGTGTCTTCTGCTTCAGCAAATGATTTTACCCTCTTCAAATCCGCTGCTATGCATATCCTCTTGAAATGCCTCACTTTCCAGGCGTACACCGCCTCATTTACAATTCTTGGATCGCTAGTTTCGTCAAAGCCGGTCTTATTAACAATGCAATCAAGCTATTCGACCAAATGTCTCACTCAAACATTCGCATGTTTAGCCTCGACTACAATCGATTTATTGGCGTTTTGATTCGCCACTCTCATTTTGACTTAGCTCATTACTACTATTCAAAGATGGGTCCTTTGGGTTTTTCGCTAAATTCGTTCACTTATTCACGTTTCATTTCTGGGTTGTGTAAAGTTAGAAACTTTACACTCATTGATATGTTGTTGTATGACATGGAGAGGTTGAATTATGTTCCTGATATTTGGGCTTTTAATATTTACCTGAATGTTTTGGTTAGTGAAAATAGGTTAGGATTAGCTTTAGAGGTTTTTGAGAAGATGGGGTTTAGAGGTAGAGAGCCTGATGTTGTAACTTATTCTATTTTTATACATGCTTTTTGTAAAGCTAGTAACTTTGATGCTGCTAAGTATTTTTGGTTAGAAATGTTGAGGAAAGGGATTGTGCCTGATAATAAGGCTGTTGGAGCCCTTGTTGTTGGATTGTGCGATGGTGGGAAGGTTGACTTGGCTTATGAGCTTGTAATTGGTGTGTTGATTAAAGGACAAGTTAATGTTAATACATTGGTGTATAATGCGTTGATTAGTGGGTTTTGTAGGTTGAGGAGGATCGATAAGGCTATAGAGATAAAGTTTTTTATGACCAAGAATGGTTGTGAGCCGGATTTGGTTACATACAATACGTTTTTGAATTGTTGTTATGATGCTCTTAGGTTAGACGAGGCAGAAAAGTTGATGAATAAGATGGAGACGAGGGGATTGGTGCCTGATACGTATAGCTATAACCAGCTTCTTAAAGGGTATTGCAAAGCAAAGCGAGTAAAAAATGCTTATAACTTAATGGTAGACAAAATGCAGCCGAAAGGGTTATGTGATGTTGTTTCATATAACACTATTATTGAAGCATTTTGCAAAGAGGGTAATACTATAAAGGCTTATCGCAAATTTCAGGAAATGGGGCAGATGGGGATTTCAGCAGACATTGTCACATTCACTATACTTATTAAAGCTTTTTACAGAGAAGGTGACAATGATATGGCAGAGATGCTTCTTAAACAGATGACTGGAAGGGGTCTTTTACCTGATCGTATATTTTGTACAGTTATCATTGACCACCTATGCAAAAGTGGGAAAGTTGACGATGCTTGCACTTATCTACGTGATATGACAGAACGGGGAATTTCACCAGATGTAGTTTCTTATAATGCTGTTATAAATGGGTTTTGCAAATCTTCTAGAGTAAGGGAAGCTATGGATCTATATGAAGAAATGCTAAGAACAGGATGCCATCCTGACGAGCTAACATATAAATTGATCATTGAACAACTCATTCTGGATCTTGAACGAAAAAAGAAAGAACAACTCATTGTGGAGAAAGAGCTTTCACTTGCATGTGGCTTGTGGGATCAGATGATGGAGAAGGGCTTTACTCTTGACAAATTTGTTTCTGATAGACTTATTAATGCCATCAGTTCAAGTGATGCTGCAAGAGCATCGGAAATGGTTAGCAATAATCACTCTGTCTCAATTATGGCTATTTGAGAGTTTGGTATACTTATACTCTTTGTTTTTGGGCCTTAATTCTCAAGTACAGATTGATTCTAAATTTTCATTTTATATGGATAATTTTTTTTATATTTGCAGGGTGATGCTAAATTCTGAGGGATTATCTGGTTGGAGTACTGGATACATCTTTTCAGATATACATAGTTGCCGGCCGGTTGTTTTCCAGAAGATTTTTACACTGGGCGCTCAGGTTTGAACATATGGTTCTCTTCAATTTATTGTTGTGAGATTGAATAAGCAAACGCGAAATGTGAGAAAGCAAACTTATGGGAGGTTTAGCAAGTTGTATTTGTCCAAATTGGCTTTAGAATTTCTATTAAAATTTCACTGAAGACTGTGCAAGGGGTTGTCCTACTAATATGTTTGTCTTCTTCCTCTTTGCAGACTGAAAGCTCCTCATAGTCAGTCTCATAGTCAGTCCTATAGAAGTTGCAGTCTGCTTTACAATTTTAGAGGATTGGAATTTGGAGTCATGCAAAGGAGATTACAGTAAGTTTCTTCACTGCACAGATCCTGTTATGCACAGGCACACTGGAGTTTGAAAAAATTAATCCCGGCTTATCCTTTTTTGAGTTACTTGTATTTGTCATTTAATTTCTTTGAAATTTTTGCTATATGTTTTTCTAATTCATGCTTTTGCTTCTTATGTTAAAAAGTTGTTTCTCGCTCTCTCTCATGGTAATTAGCCTTTGGTCAACATTTAGGCTTCTCCAGCTGGATTCAGATATGTGAAGGAAAAAAAAATCTTTGGGAACGAAAAGGATGGAATGTGAGAATGCTGGTGATTAAGTTAAATCTCCAAATTCAAACTATGGTGCAGTTTCACAATTCTAAATGATGCTGGTGATCATGCCTATTTGAAAAGAAAGAAATATACATGTTGGAAAAATGTACTTCCTGGTATGTTGGCGTGCTACTTTGAACCAAATTTCATGAAAATAACCCTGCCAAAGACGATCCAGCTGATGTTTGGTCAGAATTGATTATGCAGCAGTCATTCGAGGAATTACTAATGATGAGTTGTGATACTGAATCTGTCAAGGTGAACTTGTACGTCTCGGTCATTTTTCAATAATTGTTCATTGTGAAGTGCTTGCAGTGCTACTGAGATGCATTTCTCTCTGTTGAAGAAATTGAATATACTTTGTCTATAATTCAAGTTTGGAGATTAACTTGTGTGTGAAATACAGCATTATCTCCCACATGACATTTATAAAAGTTTCCCTTAGGTATTGATTCAGTTTTGTATAAACGTGATTGATTGCATGCATTCTCATCGGACAAGGCCAAGTTCTATTCTGGCGAAGTTGGCCCTCTCATGTCGTAAAAAGGCAGAGCGTGATGTGGGATCGAATTCAGCTTCCCGCTAGTTGGTGGCTGATTCGAGTTTTCATGTTCCAATTGAACACTTTCCTTTTTTATTATTCTAGGGTTTTTAATGATTCTTCCTGCTAGTTTCTGCTTGTGGAGGACTCAAATGGCTTGAATGATGACTTGATTCTCATGTAGTTTCAGAGTTATTTTAAGATTTGTACGTAAGAGCAGCAACCTAGTTATGTCGCGGTTGCAAAAGAGAGGGTTTGAACTTGCAATTCAAAAGCATAAATAGAATAAGCATCGCAAAAAAGATTACTTGCCTCCCATAATTATCTTATGTTTGATTCTTTGCCTGTGAATCAATCCTACTTTAAGTTCTCAGGAAGTAATCCTCTTCTCTGTTGGGCCTAATTATTACTTCTCTTTATACTTCACTTCTTGCTTCACTGTCTGCTAAGTTCTGCATCCAACCATGTCGCACCCTGAGACCAATCCTTACTTCTTCAGACCAACCCAACACCAGCGCGGTGATAGTCGTGGTTCCAGGTCGCGATATGGTTCAGGAGTGTCGCAACAGCCAAGACGTCATGGTCAAGACAACGTGCCATCTGGTTCAACGGTCACGCAAACCCGTCATCAAGAGCCAGGCGCTGAGTTCACACCAGGTCCTGGACTGGTTCAAGAACCACGTGAAGACCCGCATGCCAGGTCGCATGGTCGAGGGATAACTCTTCTAGACCCTCGTGAAGACCAACATTCCAAGCCACATGGTCGAGGAATTGCACTACTAGAACCTCATGGAGACCAGCATCCCAAGTCACATGGTCGAGGGATTGTGCTGCAAGAACCTAACCAAGACCAGCAGTCCAAGCCACAAGGGGGGCAACAACACCGACCCCAGTTCCAGAGTCCATGGGTGTTGCCACCACTTGATCAAATCCAACCTACCAAACCACTTGACACAAAGCGTGGTAGCCAATCTGGTGTGCCATCTCCACAGCATCAAGATCAAGGCCATGATCGTAGTCGCCAAGATGAGCAGCCTTTGCGTCAAGGAACACCGCACGACAATGAAAACCGCAGACGCCACGGTACTCCTTTCGTGGTACCAAAACCTCAAAAAACGCCAGTCTACGCATGGTTTGGGGCAGTATTTTGTGCAATTTTTTGGATTGTAATATTTCTCGGAGGCCTCATCGTGCTCATCGTCTACCTCATATATCGTCCTCGTAACCCCAGGTTCGATGTCTCCAGCGTAACTTTGAATGTAGCATACGTTGATGAAGGCTCCATGCTTAATGCCCATTTATCAATGCTCGTCAACTTCACCAATCCTAACAAGAAAGCACGGGTCGACTTCAACAACATGATCATTGATCTATACTACGGGCCTATGCTTATTTCTACACAATACATCGAACCCTTCTCCGCAGCCAGGATGCAGTCGAGGTTTGTAAGCCTCAATATGGTTACGAGTCAGGTTCCGCTTTCGACGGGACAAATCCAACAGCTTCAGCAACAGATCAACAAGAACGGAATCATATTCGACGTCAAAGGAGTGTTTCGAGTACGGTCTAATCTTGGGAGTTTCCTACGATACTCATACCGACTATATAGTCACTGCAAAATTGAGGTGACTAGCCCTCCCACTGGAGTCTTGAGAGGAACAAGATGCAGAACTAAACGTTGACATATTATTAAGATGTTGTTTTTCTTTTCTCTTGCATTGTGTAGTATTACAATTTTTGAGCTCCATTCATGGAAACCATGGTCAAGGTTTTTGGACTTATACCATCCCAAAAGATGACATTGTAATAAATTACAAGAAATTAGGAACGCGTGAAAAACATCGTTCAAATTCAATTTACGAACAACTTTAACTTCATAAAAACTTGGTCTTATTTTATTATCGAACACATTCATGCAAGTTTATGCAAACATATCCATATTTCAAGCAATCTTTCTTTTGTTTTCAGTTGAGAGTGTAAAATTCTTACGATGCCAGGGGAAAGTGGTTTACAGGGACAAGAATGAGTGGTTCCTTCTTGGACTTTGTTACACTAGGACCAGTTGCTTCTTTCATGTCTATATCTTCAACACCTCCTGGAAAATCCCAGTCGAAACGGTACAAGAGATTTGCAAGCACTATCTCCACCGTTCTTATCCCCATGTAGCTCGCCGGACAACCTCGTCTTCCTGCACCAAAAGGCAAAAACTCGAAGTTCTGATCTTTAAAATCGACGGAGCTGTCAATAAATCTTTCAGGGAAAAACTCTTCAGGATTCTTCCAGTATTTGGGGTCCCTTCCTATTGCCCAGACATTAACTTGTATCATTGTTTTCGGGTAAATTTCATAGCCATTGATTTTGAATTTTGAAATAGCTTCTCTTGGAAGTAATAATGGAGCAGGAGGATGTAATCTCAGAGTTTCCTTTATAACCATTTTCAGATATTGGAGCTCATCAATGTCAGTTTCTGTAAGTATATCTCCAGTTTTTCCAACAAAGTTTCGAACTTCTTCTTGTGCTTTCTTCATCACTCTTGAATTTCTGACAAGTTCGGCCATTGCCCAAGTTACAGTAACTGCAGTCGTGTCGATCCCTCCTAAGAGTATGTTCTGATGCAATAACATCAGACAAGAACAAAAGAAACAAATAATTATTTCGAAAAAAATAATGATTCTGCAATGTAAAACACGAGAAAGGATTAATATTCGTGTAAATACCATAAGAACTGCTTTTATATGATCATTGGTGAACAAACTCGCACCAACTTCAGATTGCTCGTCCTGTTTTTTGAGCATCAGCTCAACAATTTCTCCCTGAATTTGACCTGTTCTTTCATTTTTAAGGTGATCATTAATTACCAGTTGATATGAAGCATCTAGCTCATAAAAAACTCTTTCTGCCGAAGCATGATAACCAGTAATCCTATCAATAATCCAACCAAAATATGGAAAATATTCTTTAGCAGAGAAACTTCCCAACAAGTCCAAGGCATCATGGATTAGTTTCTTGAATCGATCCTTGTTGACCTCGCGAAAGCTTGTTC
>CANYCX014090583.1:0-13349 GCA_948193385.1 Breynia disticha f. nivosa
GCCTTGTAAATTTTATATAAAAGTTCATGAAGATAAATGTATTTAAATGTCCTTCAATTTTTATCTCTACGTATAGTTTATATTATTCTTAAATCAAAACTTGATTTCCGAGTTTGAATATCATTTGTAGGAGGGAAGTTATACGCAGGTGATATTTAAATTCAGGGTTCACATGAAAATTGAATTGGAAGTGTATTTTTGAATGAGTGAAGTATGATGGAATTGATCTTAATGTGAATTGAAATGTGTTATGTTGATGCTAAGGATGTTGCTATAAATTATGTTGAGATATATTTGAGGTTAAATTTTGATTTAAATGAGTGTGTTGGTTTGGACTGATGATAGAATTTGGTATGGATATATGTGAGTTGATTTGTGAATTTTGATGATTTGAGGTAAATTATGATGTTATGATAATGATTTAAATGGTATATTTAAAATGGAAATGTAGGATGGATGAGGGTTGGAAGAGTGTTTATTGATTTATGGTTAAGAATTAAGTTAGAAATGGTAAGTAATGTTAGGGAAGAGTTGAAAATGGAATTGGTGTGTTTTGTGTTGATTTTGGCCGGATGGACAGAGGAGAACGCGGACTGGACCATAAGTACGCGGTGTTGTTTCGACCACGCGTACTTTTTGCACGAAACCGCATTTTATTTCATAAACTATGCGGGGTGGGCGCGACACTGCGTACTCCTTCTCCACACTGCGTATTTTGGAACGACAACGCGTTCTGACCTGTTTCCTGTCCAAAATTGATGAAATTTTATACTTAACTAAGTGTATATGCGTATTTTTTATAAATTGTGAAGTTGTGGATATATCCTATAATATGGATACATATATAATCTGAATTAATGTGAATGTTGAGAATAAAAATTGAATTGAAATGTATTTATGTTTGACATTTTCTCTGTTGTTCACTTGTCTTTGTCTTATATTTATATATATATTTTAAATGTTATGGTTAAATATACCATTGAATGAAAGTTGACCTTTATCGTAGTGTTGTTTACTGAGTTTCAGGACTCGCGCATTTTATGCCTGCTTCGCTCAGCAGAAATTCAGGAAAAGTTAATTTTGTACGCGAAGGTGATGCCTTGCTATTTAATTTTTGGATTTACGGCGAGAGAATTTAATGTAGGCGGTACACTGTGTATAAAATTTTCCTTTGTACATGACAAATCATACATAGTGCATTGTGTTTTGTGAGGTTATGATTGATATAAAATTTTTCAGTATTTATTCTTTCATAACCTGTAATATTTTGTAAATGTTCGTAATGTATTGTGCTTGGGCTTTCGCAAACTCTGTAAATGTTTTAGTGAAATGAAATATGAGTATTTATTTAAATTAAATTAAATTTTATTTCTCCTATTTTAATTCTTTTATTTTTATTTAAATTATATTATTCTAAAAATAAAAATGATGTTCAAGTTTGGGTGCCATTTCTTGGGAAAAATAAGTAATTAATTATGAAATGGTATTTAAATTTGGGCGTCACAATAGCCATGCAACAAACAAGTCTTTTAAGTGTCTTTATGTCTTAGGAATCATCCTAGATCACTACCTCACCTTAGATATTCATTCATACATTATTTAGGCTAAAACTAGTGTTCTGGACTATATTAACATATGTTTATACTATCCCTAACGTACGTTATTCATCTGCAACTTCACAGGATTTCCAGACAAGAATAACGTAGGTTTTACAATGGGTAACGTACTTTACCATGCATTAACGTTCGTTAATTGGCTCATTAACGTACGTTAATTGGCTCATTAACGTACACTAATGTCATACAGAACCATAATTCAGCACATGTCTAACACATGCACATTTCATACAATATTCACATGCATCAACATGACCATCTTAGGCTTATTTTTGACTAATTTACTAATCACAGAACCTCCATATCCTATCCATGATCATAACATTTATTCATGTCTCAATTATACACATTTACATCATGAATTCATCTCATTTTTCTCTTTTCTTTCTTATTGAACCTACGGTCAACAACAATATACCTCAGCACTAAAACACTCGTGCAAGTCATACTATTCTCTATTCTCATCCCACATATCATTTATTAGGTTCACTTACCTATCTTTAACCACAAACAAAAGTAATGTCCATGCACATCATACACATCCACATATTCACATCATTACCGTCATTTTCTACATATACATACACATAACCTTATCACGATGCATATGTGCATCCTCATACTTACTAATTCAAGTTTCAAATACCATTGAACACATGTAACAAACCATTAAATTCATCATCATATTCATCCCACCAGTCCATATTCAACCACAATAAGCCATACACGTTTTTGTTTTAAGAACATAGGCAACACATTACCATCAAATCCCAGAAAAATCAACAATATCCACAATCAACCTAAAATCTCAACACATGTACAACTTCACATGACACATATAGCACAATTCATCATGGTCTTATTCCACAAAACACATCACCAAATCACAAAACATGCTCATTACATACCATAAACATCATACATTCATTTTCTATGCAACTCATAACATGTATGCACAATAGATGCAATGAATGCCACATGAATGAGAATGAAATGCTAATGCATGTCCACACACAAATGAGCCTAAAAAACAGTCATAGAGAGACTCCACTCGATCTCTACTTTCTCAAATCAAAAGAGAGTCCAACCTCACTGCGCGCATGTGGGTACCAACCCCTATTTACTCGTAAGTCGAGCTCTCACCTGCTTTTCCATCGAGCTATCGCTCGACATAAACACTAGGGATAAATCCCTCTCAAATTCAACATCAAGGGTAAAACACTTGTGTTCTCAAATCGTGGGTTTAAACCCCTTTTATACACATAAGTCGAGCTATTACCTGATTTTTCCTTCGAGCTCTCGCTCGGTATGAAATTCTCATTCGGCATCAAATAACACTAGGGGACTTTCCCCTCTCAAACATAAGATCAAGAGACACTCGCTCTTGTGTTCTCAAATTTGGGCAAACACCCTCATTTTATCACATGTGAGCCATAAGCTCCCGTATATCTCAATGCATAAACATTTCTTTCTTAACACATTCAAACATACCAAACACAACTCATACATCTTCCTTGCAAGCCAAATAAGTATCGCCCAAGCATAACATTCTCAAGGGGCACATTAATCACTTATTTAACGATACAAAAGCAAATCAAACATTAGCAAGTGTCCCAAAAGGATACTTCCTTGCACATACAAAGTCTCACATCCTTAAGCCATTCATCAAGATAACATTCTAAACCATTTCAACATAAGTTCATACACTCATTCCAAACAAACCATATAAAGCATAAGCAATTTTAAGCCTCTCATTTAACCTATTTCCATTTTCAATTCCTTATTTATGACATAAATTCCACCATCCAAGGCAACCATTCCAAAAGTAAGGGTCAAAGAACACTTACCTCGAAAATCCCCAAATCGGCTCTTCCTTAAATCTAATTCGTGTTCCTAAATGTCAATACCTACAAACATTAAGTCGCATTTACTATCATTCATCATATAATGCACCTAATTTCAACATCCTCTACTGATTTCCCTAAAAACCCTAAATTTCCCACAAAACCTTATTTCTCAAATCTCTTCGAATCTTATATTTTCAGGCTAAATACTTATGTAATAAGTAACTACTTCAAAAACCCAACAAAACCCTACCCAATGTACTTAATTTCCTACACATTTCATCCTAGGGTTAAGGATTCTTACCTTTGTTCAAACCCTAGCCAAGAAGAATTCGGATGGAAGGATTGTGTTGCTCTTAATCCGTTGAATCGACAATGTTTGTAGGTTATTTTAGTGTTTAGAGGGGCTTAGAAATGTGTTTAGGAAGTTGGGAGAGACTTTAGAGGATTTGTGGATGTTTTTTGCTTGAATATGGTTGTTCTTGACCTTTTAATGACATGTTCAGACCCCTGATAATGTATGTTTATTTTGCCATTAACGTACGTTAGTCAAAATGCAATTTTGGGCAGTCAGGGAAGAATAACAAACATTATTCTTCCCCATAAACATACGTTATTCATTCTGCATGAAGAATAACGTATGTTTATGGACAGTAAACATACGTTATATTAGATTTTTCAGCACTAATCTTTATTTTCGACCTTTTTCAATTCCCGACATACATATAAATATATATATCATTCCACATTGAATTAAACATCAATCAACATTGAATTAACCTAATTCAACATAAAACTGTTAATTTTCAGGCTGTTACAGCTCTTCCCCTTAAGAAATTTCGTCCCCAAAATTTGGCAAAAGATAGGGTCTAATCACTCTAGTTACTTAACTCACCTCGTAACCATACCACACTACACTCTATCATTTCCATGCTCAAAACATGCTTCCATTAACACATGACACCTCACACACAAACACAATTTTATAACCTTAACCATCACAAGTAATATCAACCAAATAAAATCGTCAAGTTCAAACACGAAGGCTCACTATTATGTGTGCATCTTGCTTACACGTTCATCCATCTTCTCTTTCCCCATCATCCGATCATATTTTCCACCATACATATGCCTGAATTAAACCACTCATTTAGCCCACCTGTTTGCTTTCCTTTTTTGTGCTCACCCTTATCCATAAGGTTTCAACACCATACTTTACACTCACACAAGTGACCAAGGAAAAGCCTTTTGTTCAATTTCATCTTAATGTTCAAATACTCCACTCGTGTTTTCTCACTTACGGCACTTCTACGCCCACAATCTTCCACCATATTCACAATCCTTCGCTTTTAGGAATAATGCCTTCAACACCATTTGTTTATGTTAAGAATCCTAACATGACCTTGAACTTCGTAATCTCTGTGCTCTTTATCTTTTTTGCTTGACATCCACCATTTTTACAACCAAAATAAGTTCTTCCAATAGAATATTGTCACCACATTCAATCTGTTATCGAACTCTGATCAATTTTCTCATTCATCCAAATAACCACTCTACAACCTCAAGATAGCCTCAATTCCTCAAGTTCTCAAACGAATACTCGAACACATTTTTGGTTCATTTTCCACTCTATCCACTAGTGTTCCATTCATAAGCTTCACATAACCCATTTATCCAATTCTTATAGTTTGCACTTTACACATTAAACTACACATTCACTTATCTCAATATCGCAAGCATCTAAAATCATATCTCATTTATCTCTCATAATTATATCTATCCTCGTGATCTCCCATCTATCAGATAATGCCAGCCCAAGGTAGGTAAGCAAGAAATATGATTTGTGTATGTACGCATAAGGAGAGAATGCAAAGATGCAGAACATGTGTGAAAATGCAAGTAATGTCCTACCCTTGGTCAAGAATGTTATGCAGAAAGCCAAAGGATCACTTTCATATACGAAATACAACTCTGGCACTACCTTTAAGAAGAAAGACGAGTGACAGCAACCCTAATGATCGCACTCAATAGTTCTAATCCTCAATATATTTATCCATAGTCTGCAAGTATCATCAATAAGTGTTACTTTTAATAATTTCCTTACTTTGTATTTTTCTCACATATTCACTATAGAGTTCCCACAATGGAGTTATTTTGCTATCTAAATTCTCGATTTTCACTTTATCTTTTCACTTAAACAATACTTAACCAGTCGTTTGGTCAATCAAGTTCACTCATTTTGATGTTTGTGAGGCCTTAATCAACACACCACTTGAGATCACTCTCCCATATCTAGGAAAAGTGTCTCTTACTCTCGTTAATTGTTTGGGTTTGCTCCCTAGGTTCATAAATCTCATTTACGCAATTCATTTATTGTGCACAATTTCATTCATAATTGGTTTGGTCATACTATGAATATAAGATAATTTTGCTCACTTTGTTTCAAACTCTCATTAACTCATACACATTGGCAAGTTTTCCCCAATTGATCATATATCACCATATAAATTATCTAACACACCATATATCATCATAACATAATTGATAAAGTAAACTTACAAGTATTGTCACCAAGATTTTAAATAGCTTCATCGTGTGTCACTGCATACATATGTGTCTGGGGTGGAGCTGCTGCATGAACATGTCCCTCATCTCTAGAGATAATACTCCCATTTTGTTCATCCCCATCTCGACCTCTGTCGGCCTCATTAACTTCTTAAATATCTCCATGACCACTCTTCCCAAAAGCTCTCATCCTCTTGTTTGTCCTTTTTCTATGACAATGCCAGACGCGGTGGCCTGGCTTGTTACAATAATAGCATACCGGGCGAGTGTCCCCACCCAAATGCGTGTTTGTGCTCTAGTGCCCAAAAGTGTCGTACCCAGCATATTGCTTTCTTTTACCTCTAAAGTCTCCTCTCGTACGTCCTCTACCTCTGGTAAAATCCCCATAGGGTATGGATCTGCTTCCTTTGCCCCTTATAATAGAACTAGTTCCTCCTGACCTCTAACACTATGAAGGGGTGTACTTGTTCCCAAACTCCCTCTTAAAATCTTCCCAAGTAAGGGTAAGTGGGTCTTCCTGGCTTTTGGGAACTGCCTCCCACCAATACCATGCATCCATCTCTAGAAGCAAGCTAGTTTACCTCAACTTCTATTCTGGAGTACACTGCATCCAATAGAGAATTCGCTATGTATCCCGGAGCCAATACTCCTCTTCAGTTGAATCCATGATACCCCCAAAAGACCATGCACCTTGTCTGCGCACCTTTCTAAAGTTCCTTTCTAGGTTAATGTCTAATTGACCACCTTGTTCTCTCATAACTTTTTGCACCATTTTGTGTAAATGAGGATAAGCGGGATGAAAAGGTGGAATAGTAGTGTGTGCCTGCTCTTAAACTCTCAGGACTCGGCGGCATCGGGTGATTCATGATCGAGTGACTCCATCCTTCATAAATCAACATTTTCAAAACTTAGTTACATACAATGATGCAATGAAAACAATTCTTTCGGCACAGTCCACAGGGAATCTAATCCCTGCTCTGATACCACTAAATGTGACGTCAAATTTTGTAAACCTCATTTTGAATAAATGCAAATTTTAGCACCATTTTTTTTCTTTCTTTGTAAACACTTATGTCTAGGGGAGGAAACCATTAGAAATCAAGTTTGCAAATCATTTCACAAAGACCGATGATGGCCATACACAAAATAAAGCTCAATATGCAAAAGCTGTGGAAAACATTTAACATGATATGTTTTTAAATTACATCGATACTAATGTATGTATAGATATACAAATATACATAAAAACCAAAACTATTGGGAGCTCAACCTTCAGTATTGCACCGCTCTATCTCACCGATCACGTAGTCCCGTCAACAGAACATGTCACTCTACACACATTTACACAGCAAAACAAATGTGAGTATATAGAAATACTCAATAGGTGAACCCATATAATTGTTGTGCTGAATGCGCAGGGGAACCTTCGACCTATACGGGCGTGTTCGAGGAACACAAATGTCATATACGCGCCTAAATTTCCTAATGGCTCGCCATTTCCATGGCACAAACAAATCTTTTAAGTGTCTTTATGTCTTAATAATCATACTAGATCATTACCTCACTTTAGATATTCATTCGTACATTATTCAGGCTAAAACTATTGTTCTGGACCATATTAACATATATTGATACTGTCCCTAACGTATGTTATTCATCTGCAACTTCCCAGGATTTCTAGGCAAGAATAACGTAGGTTTTACAATGGGTAACATACGTTACCATGTATTAATGTACATTAATTAGCTCATTAATTCACATTAATGCCATACAGAACCATAATTTAGCACTGAAACTCAAGTCTAACACATGCACATTTCGTACAATATTCACATGCATCAACACAACCATCTTAGGATTATTTTTTACCAATTTACTCATCACGCAACTTCCATATCCTATCAATGATCATAACATTTATTCATGTCTCAATTATACACATTTAGATCATGCATTCATCTCATTTTTCTTTTTTTTTTCTTAATGAACCTACGGTAAAAAAACAATATACCTCATCATTAAACCACTCGTGCAAGTCATACTATTCTCTATTCTCATCCCATATATCATTTATCAAGTTCACTTACCTATCCTTAACAACAAACAAGAGTAATGTCCATGCACATCATACACATCCACATATTCACATCATTGTCATCTTTTTCAACATATACATAGACACAACCTTATCACGATGCATATGTGCATCCTTATACTTACTAATTCAAGTTTTAAATACCATTGAACATATGTAACAAACCATTCAATAAAACTAGTGGACTTTCCCCTCTCAAACATAAAATCAAGAGACACTCACTCTTGTGTTCTCAAATGAATGACACTTCATGCATTTCATCTCAAACTTGCTCAAAACATATGCACATCAATTTTCCACATATTAATCTGTATCACACCTGATCTAACATGCTCATATAGACAAACTAATGGCATAATCCAACACAAGGCATACTTCTGATCATACAACAATCTCATCAAGAGCATATATTCACAAACACCATTTAGGTTCTATTCATCACAACAGAAGGCATAGCAAGTTCCATTCACTCATACAATCCATCATCTTAGGTCACCTCACAAACAAACAAGTCATATTAGTTTTCATTTCTTTCTTAACACATACCAACATACCTAGCTCAACTCATACATCTTTCTTACAAACCAAATAAGTACCACCCAAACATAACATTCTCAACGGGCACATTAATCACATGTTTAACGATACAAATGCAAATCACACATTAGCAAGCATCCCAAAATGACACTTCCTTACACATACAATGTCTTACATCCTTAAGCCATTCATCAAGATAACATTCTAAACCATTTCAACACAAGTTCATACACTCATTCCAAACAAACCATATAAAGCATAAAAATTTTTAAGCCTCTCATATAACCTATTTCCATTTTCAATTACTCACAGGAACATTTATAACATAAATTCAACCATCTAAGGCAACCATTCCAAAAGTAAGCATCAAAGAACACTTAGCTAGAAAATTGTCGTATCGGCTCTTCCTCAAATTCGATTCGTGTTCTCGAATGTCAATACCTACACACATTAAGTCACATTTACTATCATTCATCATATAATGCACCTAATTGCAATATCCTTTACTGATTTCCCTAAAAACTCAAATTTCCCATAAAACATCATTTCTCAAATCTCTCCGAATCTTATGTTTTTGGGTTAAATACTTATGGAATAAGCAACTACAATAAAGACCCAACAAAACCCTACCCAATGTACTTAATTTCCTACACATTTCTGCCTAGGGTTAAGGATTATTACCTTTGTTCAAGCCTGAGCCAAGAGGAATTAAGATGGGAGGATTCTGTTGTTGTTAATTTGTTGAATCCACAATGTTTGTAGGTTGTTTTAGTGTTTAGGGGGCTTAGAAATGTGTTCATGAAGTTTGGGAGAGAGTTTAGAGGATATTAGGAATGCTTTTCCCTGGAGTATGGATGTTCTTGGCCTTTTAATAACATGTACAGACAGACCCCCGATAACGTATGTTTATTGTTCCATTAACATACGTTAGTCAAAATGCATGAAGAGTAACGTATGTTTTTGGACAGTAAACATGCATTATTTTAGATTTTTCAAACCTAGACTCCGTTTTCGACCTCCTTTCAATTCTTGACATACATATACATATATATACATCATCCCACATTGAATTAAACATCAATCAACATTGAATGAACCTTATTCAACATAAAATGGTTAATTTTTGGGGCATTACACATTCTCCTAATCCTTCCTCAAAGATTCAAAATTTTACCTCAATTAGGTGTCTCCTCCAAACCTAGGCAAGAACAAAAATTCGGTGAGAGGCAAGGATATTATGCGTACTGATGGAAATTTATGAGTGGGTATGATGATACAAGGATTAGAAGACCTTAGAGGAATGGCTTAGGGTTTCGACAGAGTGCTTTAGGGTTCTTGAGGCATTTGGCTTATTTTTTTTATTTTTTCCCCTTTTTGAACTTTGGTTTTTCCTCTTTTATCGACCCAGTTAGTCAAAAACGATTTTCCAAGAAATTTGCATAAACCGTTTGCGATTTGTTTCCTTCATTCTTCAACACAATACAAATCGGCTTTGTTTTCAAAATGTTTTGGGTAACGATTTGGAAAAATCGTTCCCTAGACCGTTTGACATATAACTTTACAGTTTTACATAATTTATGACAAAACTTTCAGGACGTTACATACATACTTATTAACAACATGAACTCAATGTGACACTCGAATTCAAATATTATCTCATGTGTTATGATGTTCCCTATAAGATAATAATCGAACTGGATATCATTTGATTGAAATAAAGTTTTAAAAATACAAATAGACAACTACATTCATTACGAAAAAATATCTTTACAAAGTAGAGAGAGAATGAATGTTTTCAAATAGCCAAGATACAAAAATGTTTTGGTTATAAGGGAAATGAAATTTATTCAATCCCATTTTACTTTTAACCATACATTAACACATCCACTGTTTTAACAACACAATTTACATAAATCTTCGTGCAGCGCCCACCTTGGCTCCTCGAACACAGCAGTCAAAGCATGAACAAGCAATCTGAATCTTTCTCTCATAAAAATAGATTCCCCTCAAGCTCCTATCTCCTTTAATTTCCTACCAATATTGAATATGGCCGGCATAACACGCACATGAGTTTTTGACAACTCAATAAGTCACATTTACCAAATGGACAACTTCGCATGCATTCATACATTTATCCAAGTAGACAATTTATAATTTTTGTTCTAACAGTAAGGAATTAAGTCATTATACACGAGCACAAACAATTGCAGTCAATAATTGCCAAGTCAATAAATTATTGAATGCAGTGAACAGTGTTGAATGGTTTGGGGAATAGCCTGGCTAGGTCGTTCTCCAAAACGTTTGGCCACACTGACCAGCTAACAAAAGAGAACGGTTTAGGTAACAGTCTAACCAGGTCGTTCCTCAAATCGTTTGGTCGCTCTAGAATGTCAAAAAATTGGAACGGTTTGGGGAACGGGCTGGCCAAACCATTCCTCAAACCGTTTGGGTCCTCTAAAATGAAAAATATGTTGAACGATTTGGGAAACGGGCTGACCAAACCGTTCCTCAAACCATTTGTGTCCCTTATATCCAAAATTTTGGCACATCTACGCTTAATCATACAACCAACAATACCATATCTCACAATCAACATTCCACAAATCAATCCACAAATTTCAAACCAAATTTAATCATCATAATCAACCTTGTACCAAACAAACACACATCACAACTCTTTAATACATAACACATTCAACTCACAATATCAATTCATCATTAACCATTCACAATCACCATTCAACACATCTAAATTCCATATCACTCACATTTTCATACCAATATCAATTAATTCAACACATCTCACATACCGCAACTATCATTCAGATATTTGTATGTAATACAACATAATAAATGCAAGTACATATTTCCTTAATGCATGTCTAATATGATTTTAGGTTTTTGCCCTTACTTGGCCAAAATTTGTGACGTTTGCAAACGGGCCTCGCCGACCGGGAGTATTGGTTATAGATTATTATGGACCATAGATTTTATGCCCTTACTTGGCCTAAATAATTGCCCTTACTTGGCCTGGCAAGCTCGAACACTAAACGATGAATCGAGATTTTCACTATGCCCGGTAAAGTATGTTCTATATACTTTCGCCATTTACTTTCCCAAGAGCCGATAACCACTCCCTCATTTATTTTGGTTCCTATGAGCCATCATTTATTAGTTTTCTTGTCTTCCACAAATATATGTGTATGATGCGATGTTCGTATGGTTTAATCAACATCATTTTCTCAAGTCACAACTTTACAATCATTCAAACATTGATCCATTCATTTCATGACACATCCATAAACACAACAGCATAACCATTCACGATCATTATTCCAGCATAATCAAACATCGCATAATTCACATACCTAATCATCACATTAGGTTTACAGAATCATAGTCGTAATAATATACAGAACCAACCATTGCACAAATATTCTAAACAATCAAACAAGCCATCATATATATATATTCACCAAAAGATACACAAAAATACAAACAACTCACAATCAAGTTCACACATAGCAAGGAAGTTGCAGTCATGTTGCTTACCTCACAAGCAACGCCTAATGCTCTGGCGGTGACCTCCCCTCGCTGGATTTGTGACCTCCAATTACACACTTTATAAATTTACACTCATTATTTATATATATGCTTATACAAATCGATAAATTAAAATGTTGTTAGGTTAGGTGATTAATGTTCCCATTTAACTATCTTCTTTCTTTCTCTCATTAATGACTTCCTAACTACCTAAACTTAATTATTTTCCCCTTCTCCTTACCAACCACATTCAATGTTAATAACCGTTTTCTTAATGTACGTTCTTATTTTCTCAACCTCCAACACCAACATTAAACCAAATTTCTACACTCTTTCCTTCAAAACCCTACAAAATTTTCCTATCCTTAACCCTTTTTCTCACATAAATTATGACCCTATCCAATTGACAATACAAATAGCATCACTAACGTCTGAAGAGTCTTACCTAAGCAACGAAACTCGAAATCGAACCTAGGGTTTAAAAACCCAATCCCGTCACTATTCATCCTTTACGTTGAAACGTCAATTTCAGCTACCTAACACATGTATAAACACAAAAAATGGTTACCGATGGTTAGTATACATACTAAGCTTTCCAACAAGCCATTATATGCTCGAATCAGAGATTAAACGAAAGAAATTCATGTCCAAAAACTAGAGTCAATGTAACATTCTGGATATTTTTCGTCATAAAATGACGATAAATATATGTTTAAATGTTAGTATATAAAGTTATACAAATGGTTGATTGAAGGTTGACGCGAAACGATCGACGAAAAATCTGAAAATCTTGAATTAGAGAGAATGTGCAGTGGACAGCAAAGTACGCGTGGTCGCTGCCACACCGCGTACTTCACGGCCAGCACGCGTTCTAAGCAGTCAGCTTGAAAAAAAAAATATATGTATCGATCTATTAACCGACAAAGCCTTATTTACATTTCCAAATCAATTATATACAAAGTTTATTTAAGAATAACCATCAGAGCAGTAGAGGAATTGAAGAATTATCAAGGAGGAAGTGAATTAACTTAGCCTTGGTGTAGGAAATCAACAAGGTAAGAAGATTGATGGTTGATTGATATATGATTTATAAGTTGAATTTGAAGATGGAATGAATTCAAATGATCATTAGTTGCTGGAATTGATTTA
>CANYCX014091617.1:0-14578 GCA_948193385.1 Breynia disticha f. nivosa
AGAAATCCAGTCGACTTACACAAAACACCAGTCGACTGGTTTCATTTCCTTACTTGACTAACTTTTAGTTTACTCAAGTATTTTTCTTTTTACTTGACTAGACTTTCATTCTACTTGACTAACTTTCATTCTACTTGACTAAACATACATTTAAGCAAGATTAAATTCATTTAGTTTTTGCTCATTTCAAAACTTAAATCTTATATGAACATCAATGTTCCAACACTTCAGTGGCTTTTATCAAGGGAGCATCCGCACTCTTCTGATCAACTTTCTTCTCACCAGGAAGATCTTTTTCTTTTCCTGGAGTTGGTTGACAATATATGTAACATCCTGAGAAATTTTTGTATTAAAATGAAGTAAAATAAATGTTTAAATATTAATAAATGAAGGTTGATCAACGGTTGAAAGAATGTTAATGTGAAACCAAGTAAAATGGTGAAAAATGCTGAAATTGGCTTAGGAACGGCCTTGGAAACGGCCAGAAGCCATTCCAACAAGCCATTCCCATATAAATTAGGTGCCAAAAGGAGTGAACGGCCACCAGAACGCCCAGAGGCTGTTCCATAGACTGTTTGGGCTGCCATAATGTGTATTTAAATGACGTAAAACATTTTAAAACAACTCAAAACTCTTCCTAACTCTTCTTAAACATTCTCTCAACTTTCAAACATCATCCTAAGGCTTCCTAACCATCAATTCTTCCTACAAACACCAATTCTTGCAAGAATTCATCCTAAGTTCCTAAAGGTAAGCTTGTATAAGGGTTTTCTTAAGGTTTATACTTTGAATTGAATGAGATGGGATGAATTTAAATGGTATTTTACTGCTGAAATTGATCTATTGTAGTGAAAGGAACCCTAAATACTACTATGCATATGATAGGATGGCTTTAAGAAGAGGGGTTGATGAAAAAGAGTTAGAACAAAGAGTTGATTTAGGGTTTATAAAAGGGTTATGCAGAAAAGTTGTGAGAATTGTTGCTTGAAGATTTATCATGATGATTTGGTGATTCTAAGTGAGAATTAATGTGAAAAAGGGTTAATTAATGAATTGTATATGTTTAATTACATACAGGAGGATCTGTACGACGACTGAGTGAATTTTGAGTCAGTGTTGAGAGTGTCGATTTTGCTTAGATTCGAGGTAAGTGATTCTTTGCTTACATAAATAACTTGTAAGTGGAATTGTAAGTGTCCTTCACGTACTATGTTTATGATCTTGAATCATTGAATGGTACGAATTTATGGTACCTTAATTTAGTCGAATCTTGGGTTTGTATGTAAATGGAATTGATTGAGAAATGCTTAATAAGACAACAAGATTATGTTTTGGTTCTTATGAATTAAGCTTGAATACAACTTATATTATGTGATTATGGAAATAACTTATGAAAGGACTAATATGTTCTTAGAATTAATAATGAATACCAAAGAAGCTAAGAGAGCTTAAGTGAAAGTAAAAAATTCAAAATTAGTAAGTATTCTACGCTTACTCTTATATAAGTAAGTATTCTTATACTTACTATTGTTATGATAAGTGTTCATACACTTGGTCAATTTAATAAGGAAAAGAGAATGAACAATTATATAAGCTTGAAAGCTTAAAATATGTGAGAAGATGAATAAATGCTCATAATTAATTATGTTCTAGTGAACATATGAAACTTCATATGTTTCTTGTTTGTATTGATTGTTATGAGCATGTGATGATGCTATTGGAATGGTTTAATATGATTTATCTGATAGAATGCTCTTTTGCCATGTTAACATATGGTTGATATATGATTGATTGACATGCTCTTTTGGCTAGATGCCTTGTTTGATGTTCATATGAGATTGCGATAGATACGAAAGCATGTGATTGCTTTGTTGAGCATGTTTGAGCATACTTGGTTGAGATTATGAGATATGAATGCATTGCACATTCATTGTGTTGCATTCAGTGTGTGACACTGAGATTGATATCCTAGGCTAAGCCTGAGGATTATTCGGAGAGAGATCTCGAGGCCGGTCTGAGACAGATGATATTCCGAGCTAGGCTCGATGTCGTACTGGGTATGATGCCAGTCTGGGACCGAGGGAAAAATGAAAAGAAAAAGAAAAGAAAAAGAAAAGAGAAAGAAAGACCCCGGAGCATTCGCATGTGTTTGCATAACATTCATATCCACATATTTGATTCACATTCATAATTAGCTTGAATGCTTTGTATTTTATGAACGCTGATTATATCTGATTGATTATGGAATGACTTATGATTGTTGAATGGATTGGTTATGAGATATGATAAGTTATTGCACTTATGGTTTCAATTGAGTATGCATGTGCTTTGATATGATTATGACTCTTGTGTGAGTTTACTTGCTTATTTGATTGTACTTATAGTACAAATGATATTCTGGAAATTTATTCGAAACAAAGCACTTAATCAATACTTGATTGAAAAGGAAACATAGTTGGAAATGGAAAGTTAGTAGCTCAGCACGTCCTCGTGCTGGATATTGAATCTAGATAAAAGTAACGAGCACGACCTCGTGCTCAAATGAGGCACGACCATGCCTATTGGGAAATCATAGATGAGCACGTCCTCATGTTTATCGAGCACCTTCCGTGCTGATTGTAGTTTCCCCTGCACTTCATTATAACAACAATTTATTTATCACTTACTGAGTATATTTTATATACTCATCCTTGTATGTTGTTTTAATGTTGTTCAGGTTTAGCAGGATTGTCACGAGGAGGATTCGAGCACGTATTGAGCAAACTTAGATAATTTTTGTAAAAGAGTTTTCAATTGCTTTGAACTTTGTGTTGTTACTTTCTTGTATAAATTTTTATACATGATTAGTTGTTAACTCTTCTCAGTTATCCATTTTTTTCTTAAATGAATTTAAATATTTGAAAAATAATGGTTTAATTTTGAGTCTCACAATATAAACAGAGACAATTTTAAATGTCAATTCAACATCACTGCTCCATCTCTTATTCATAGAGTTTTTGCTCCTATTACTGCCGTATCCACTAAATAGACTTTTCATCAATTAAAATAGCACATATACTATGAAAATGGTGAATGCGACAATAGTTTCATATTCTTTTATAGCGATAACCGTCTGTGATATGAAGTTAATATAAATGGTGGTGGTGGTGTTACAAACGAAGAGAGAGAAAATAAGAAGGAGATTTCAGAATGAGATAAAACTGATAATCGTTTTGCTTAACAGCTGAGTATTTTTATGGAGATTCTAGTGAGTGATTCGTGGAGATTTAGTTATTTTATAATTTGTTATTTTGGATATAAGTTTTAAAATATGTTAATTAAGGAAATAATTTTATTGGCATGATAAAAAAAAAGGAAAATCCGAACCTTTAGATTGATACTTATATTCTTTTGGATTAATTACACTCAACACCATTTTTCTTCTTTGTTTTTTCAAAATTTCACTATTTTAAACTTTCTACAAATGATATGGTTTCTTCTTCTTTTTTTATTACATTTATACAATTTTTTATTTACACTTCATATGGAACAATCTTTTTATTGTTTTAATTATAATATAAACTTCATATAAACTTACATAAACCTTATATATGTATAGACAGTTTTAATCATGAATTTATATCTATTTTTATGTATTTGAACTTAATACAAACTTTCAACTTGATATGTTGAATTTTTATGTTATTTATGGATTTATAAAGATTAATTTTTTTTATCAATTTTCATGATTTCAAATTAAAAATTAACTTTATGTAGATATTATATCAATTGTAGATATTCTAACTGTGAGATATATTTGTAAAATAATAAATAAAAATAAAAATAGTTTATCAATTTAAACTTATTATAAACTTCTAAATTGATATATGTTAATTTTTTTATGTTTTATAAATTTCATAAACATTATTTTGTATAAACTTTACATACCGCTTAAAAAGAATTAGGAAAACAATTAAAATTTTTTATTTACGAGAAGCCAACTGTATATATTGTTTAAGAAAAATTTCAATAATTATATATTAAATATTGTTTATAAACCTCAAATATATAAATCAAGAGTAGACCCTATCTAAATATTTAATCTTAAAATTGACATTTGATTTCACATGACTTATCATTCATTAACCATTAATTAATTGTGTGAACAATTATTCTATAAAGATATAAACAAAAAATAAATTAAATAGTAATTCTGAAAATTTTGATTATGATTGTGGCACAATTAAATAGGCAAAGTCAAATGTTTGGAGAAATAGATAAGGTAGCATGTTTGAAGAAACAGACGAGGTAAATCATCATGTATATAAATTAAAAACCTATAATCAAAAAAGTTTTAAATTTATTTTAATTTGTAATTAAAAGTTGCAACTTAAATAAATATGTAATCAATCCAATTATACACCGCAAAATCCCAAATCATCTTTTCAAAATTTCTTTTGCACAAAGTTAATTTTTATAAACTTTATAAAACACATAAAAAATAGCAAATATCAAGTTAAAAGTTTATAATAAGCTTAAATTGATAAAATATTATTTTTGATTTATTAATTTATAAATATATCTCACTGTTAGGAGATACAAAATTGATATAATATCTACATAAATTAATATTCAATTTAAAATCATAAAAAAAATGGTTAAAAAATGAAACTTTACAAATCAATAAATAACATAAGAATTTAGCATATATTAAGTTAAAAGTTTGTATTAAGCTTAAATACATAAAAAAAATAGATATAAGTTTGTATTTTAAGAGGTGTATAAAGTTTATACAAAGTTAATTTTTATAACATTTATAAAACACAAAAATTTAACATATATAAAGTTAGAATTTTATAATATATATAAATTAATTAAATATTTTTTAATTTTATATATTAATTTATAAATAAATGTCACTGTTAAGATATACAAAGTTGATATAATATCTACATAAAGTTAATATTTAATTTAAAATTATAAAAAAATAAAAAATTAACCTTTACTAATTAATAAATAACATAAAAATTTAGTATATATCAAGTTAAAAGTTTGTATTAAGCTCAAATACATAAAAATAGATACAAATTCGTGTTTAAAATTGTTTATACATATATAAGGTTTACGTAAATTTATATGAACTTTATATTACGGTTAAAACAACAAAAAAACACTGCTCCGTATGAAATGTAAAATAAAGTAAAAAATTGTATGAAATGTAAAAGAAAAAGAAACGTATTATTTGTAAAACTTTAGAAAACTGAATTTTTTTGTAATAAAAAAATAAAAAATGGTGAAGAGTGTAATTAATCCAAAAAAAATCATGTTGACGGAATTTTTGAAGTTGGAGATTGGAAATTGTCAAAAAATTTCGTCGGAAATTAATTTCTCAGACACAATTTGTTGGAATTTTTCCGACACAAATTTTTCGTAGTGAATCTAAGAACTGAACACTCTTTATTTGTGATTTTATATAAACGAAAAATTTGGTCGGAGATTGCATTATTTCTTGTAGTGAATCTAAGAACTGAACACTCTTTATTTGTGCGTAGGTTTATGAACTTAAGCACAAATGAGTTACAAAAATCTGTAAAAATATTAATTTTATTTGACTTGGTGATTAAATATGAAGTGACACACTAATTTAACAGGATTAAAAATATAGTGACTTTGAGTGAACTTTTAATTCATTTTACTTACTTTATTATAAAAAAATGTAATTTTAGTGACTTCAATAAATTAAAATAGTCACTTTAATGAATTTTTATGTAATTAGCTCACGTTTTATTTTATCAGACAGAAGGAACACTCTTTCTGGTAAAAAAATCTGAACAGAATTGTATTCAACCAGTTTCAAACACTTACGGCTTGCAACATGGCATGTCGACTAGACGACTTGTGCAAGCCATATGTGACACATGGGCTGGAAAACCACAACTTCAAGCGGTGTAAAATGCTCGACAACTTGTTCGGAAATCTTCCCAAACGCCTGCTAATGTCTGTTTCAAACATAGATTTTTCTCTTGCTACAAACACAACTCTTAGTACACGACATAACACATAATTTAAGGCATGTTGTAGTCATTTGCTATGGAAAAACTTCATTTTTTTCTCAGCTTCTACACGATTTCCGCTTCTAGTCTCTCTTTCTTACTTTTTTTCACCCACTTTTCCTTCACTTTCATAGGCATATTCAAATATCATCTAAAAATAAAAAATAAAAAAACAAATGAACAAGGTACGTAAGTACAAAAACATCAATTTTAGCACAAATTACTCAAATGATAGAGATAAGTTGAATTGAATAAATGGATCAAAATAGCTCAAATATTGTTAAATTTTTTCTGCCTATTTTTTTTTGGCATATGGCTATGTAATTGATGAAATGGTCGTGTATGTCTGTGTGCATGAATTCAACTTTTTTAGTCCCGATTTATTCTATTTTTATCACACTTATTTCAAATCTCGTTAAAAATCAATCAAATTCATGATCGACATCTGTAACACACGAAAACATAAAATCACAAAGAAATGGACACTAAACATAAATAATCATGCACAATGAATGCAATAAAACTACAAATAGCATGCATGAAATGCAAGTTATCAACATCATAAAATAAATCTATTATAAATTTAAATAAAATTGTCTTCTCTTGTTTAATAAAAAAAAGTATAAGCAAAGAAATATTTGATTTTCAATGGGAATTACTTGTTTCAGAGATAGACAATTTATTCTCTACCTAATAGATACTGGTCTGTACCCAATTAATATAGATATTGTTCGTTTTAACCAAAGACGGGTATAGGCACGAGTATTATTCGTATTAATAATTATAAAATAATTATATTATTATTATTATTATTATTATTATAAAATAGTTATAAATCATAAATCATCAAATTGGTAAGTGCCTATTTTAGCATCTTATTGTAGGTACTATAACAATGGTCTTATAATATTAAATCTAACCGGACACTACTTTTTCATTTATAAATAAATGGATTTGATGGTCAGACTTTCGAATTAGTATACTTTAATAATGTTAAATGATTTTCAATTATAGAGTACAATTTTAAATGCTCTAAAGTACATTCCTAATGTGTATTAATATTTTTAAATATATTTTAACACTTATACAACATCCGTGCAAAGCGCAATTTTTCTACTATAATTTACTTTAAAAAAAATTTATAAAGGCAAGATCATCTCTCTAGCTACAACATTGTGCCACCGATGTCACGCTATAAAATCACGATTCCTAATTTTTTGAACCAAATTTTTGAAGATACAATCCATGCTAAATCACATCGAATTTGTTCTCAATTCTCTCACTGTTGTAACTTGTTTCTCCATACCACTCAAGTCTCTCTCGATGTCACTCGAGCCTATCTCGGCGTGCCTTAGTTATAATTCGAGTCTATCTCAGCGTGATTCGAGTCTAATTCAATGTGTCATAATGTGACTCAAATTTGTCTCTTCCTAATCAACATCGTTTATACTCGAGACTAGGATGGTACATGGCTACTAAGTGATCTTGATTTTGCACATAACAAGTTTCAATGAGCTTTGATTGAATTTGTTGTTAACATCGATATGTTTTGTTGTTTTGAGAAATAAAAGATTCGATGCATTATTCATTGTGGCTTGATTATCACCACAAAAATTCATGGAATTGACATAAGAAATACCTAAATTTGAAAAAGACTCTTGGCCACAAATTCACATGCATTCACAGCTCCACATTAGTCCTTTGCACTGGACCAAACTACTACATGTTTTTTTGTTTTTCTCTCAAACTTTGTTTCTTCCAACCCAATTTGAATCAGTATAGCCTTTAATGTTGGTAACACAATAAGCTCATCCACATAATTAAGAATCATTGGTTTTTTACACACTTTTGCTATTAACTGTAATTTTTTATAATATTTATCAAATGATAGTTTTATTCACATTAGTTGACAGTAACAACAAATATAAATAAAACCCAAAGATTGATCTAGCAATAATGACAAGTCATTCATATTCTGCCGATCACAAGTTCGAATTCGTGCTAATTCCCTTGGGATGAGACATCCGTAATTTACCGAATCTATGGCAAACATATCCAGGAATGGGTATTAAGTAGCGCTTGCTTGCCTATATACACATGAAAATGCTCGTGTGGTGAATGTCTCAGTTACGTTATTTATGATGTCATAGCGTACGTAAGACATCAATGGACCAAACTCTCTCTTTCAACCTCAGATTCTCATTTACTGTCGCTCTCTAACATAGATAGATCCAGTTGTTCAATTATAGTCTTCACAGTATAATTTCATATTTTCCAACTAGTGACACGAGTTGCCTTACTATCCATACATTATTTAATGATTTCTTCTGCCTTTGGATGTATATGTATATTTCTGTGAAAGTATTATATGTGAAGTTTATGTGTCTGTGCACATGTGTGTGAGTCTATGAACGATACAGATTGTAGAATCTTTTAATACAAAACTAATTAACTTATATAAGGTTGATAATTCACATCATTTATAAGCCATTTTTTATTCTTATATTCCTCTTATGTGAGATATATTGCCAATAGTTGGAAATATATCTCATGTCTGAAAAGTAAATGAATATTAAATGGTTTATAGTAATATAGATTGTGAGCCTTATATAAGCTAATTTATTTTATATCAGAGAGTTTTACAACTTGTATCATACATAAGTCTACATACATGTGTACGGAACTATTGACTATCACATTCTATTCCACCACATACTATGCATGGTACCATTAGTTGGTGTTCTGATATTCACATATTATAAATAGAACCCTAACCCAAATAAATCATCAACACAACAAAAAATAGACATGGAAGAAACCACCAAGTCGACAAATGAGGATACCATCGAGTACCAAGGAGTTAAAGCTATGCCATTCATCGTTGGTATTACTATAACCTATTCAATTTAACATTTTTACAAAGTAATCTGTCGGTGTTAATTGAAAAGAAAAATATAATGACATTGTTGCAGGTAATGAAGCTTTTGAGAAGCTAGGAACAATAGGGACACTATCAAATCTATTGGTGTATTTAACAACAGTGTTTAACATGAAAAGCGTAACAGCTGCAACGCTCATCAATGTGTTCAATGGAACTTCAAATGTCGCACCATTGTTAGGTGCTTTCTGCTCTGATACTTATTTTGGACGTTATAAAACTATCGCCTTCGCTTCCATCTGCTCTCTTTTGGTACATTCCTATACTTCTCCATTACTTCATTTATTTTAAGCTTAATAAAAGAGCATGTTTTACGCATTTCAAAAAAAGAAGAAGAGAAATGCATGTTTTATACTTCTGTTTGATAAATAAAATCCACTAAGTCACGGCTCTTTTGTGCAGTAAACTAGGGTTTGGTATAAACAGTTTTGCTTACATATGCTTGAGGTGTAAAAGTCATACTTCTTATAACTTGTAGCAAAATCTCTATTTCTCATACTTCACTTTGTTTTAGAAATAACTAGCAGCTTTTTACCAAAAAACAAATAGCAACTTAATCCGCACAATCCTACGGGATGACATATATTAATTTTCTAAATATAAATTATATTATATTATATTTTTAAGTTATTTTCTTATAAAAAATTACTAATTATTAAATTTAAAAAATGCTAATTACTATTAAATAAAAATACAATTTATGTCAAATATAATTTTATTAATAAAAATAAAACACTATTTTTATTTATATATATTATCAAATTTATAAATCAATTAATTGTGATGTCAAAAATAGAGTTAGTGTATTACTAAATAATATGTATTTTAAAAAATTATCTAATTTATTAATATTTTTTGTAGAATAATTGTTGTCATGTGTTGCATAGGGCTGTAAACGAGCCGAGCCAATTTTTTGAGTTTTCAAGCTCTGCTCGTTTAAAATTTCACAAGCACGAGCTCGAGCCCAGCTTTCTTGACGAGCTCAAAATCTTGTTCAAGCTCGGTTCATTTAAAGCTCTCGAGCTAACGAGTCTGTTCACGAGCTTTACTGAGCCTGATTGAACAAAAATTAAAATATAATTTTGTTTGACAGCGAGAGAATGAATGAATCGCGAAAGAGTCACTACAACAAGCGACGAGTTTGGAGATCTATAAGACAGTAGTCGTGAGAGTAGAGAGAAGTAGAGAACAATTTGATAGTGATTAAATTAGGGTTTAAGAGTTGATAACTATCTAATGACATCATGTGATTAAAAATATAAGACTTAGGGTGAAGTGAGATAAATTAGTTTCAAAACTACGTTGTTTTGTGTAAAAAACTATGTAGTTTGACACTAACGTATTGTAATTTAAATATTATAATTCGTAATGATATAAAAATTAATTTTTAGGTTAATTCACTTGAAACAAATAAACATATTTAACATTGAAATTTTTATTTAAATAAAAATTTGTAGTTTATGTTGTATGTATTTACTTAAAACAAATAACACATTATTCAAGACTTTATATTATATACATCTTTGTACTTATAAAATTTATCTTGTATACACTTTGTACACCTAAATTTGATAAAAATGTACATTTTTTGTACAATTTATGAGCTTGTTTGCGAGTATGTTCACGAGCTTGAAACGAGTCTCTTGAACGAGTATGTTCACGAGTTTACGAGTCGAGTACTTGAGTATTCAGGCTCAACTTGTTTATTTAAATGAGCCTAATATTTTTTTCAAGCTCAGCTCGTTGAGTCATGAACGAACTTTTAACGAGCCGAACGTGAGCTGTTCACAAATGGCTCGGCTCATTTACAGCCCGTTGCATAATTATGAATTAAAAATTACTAATTATTAAATTAAAAAAATATGCTAATTACTATTAAATAAAAATAAAATTTATGTCATATACAATTTTATTAATAAAAATAATACAATATTTTTATTTATATATATTATCAAATTTGTAAATCAATTAATTGTGATTTCAAAAATAGAGTTAGTGTATTACTAAATAACATGTATTTTTAAAAAGTATCTAATTTATTAATACTTTTCTATAGAATAATTGTTTCCATGTGTAGTATAATTATGATGTCACATGTCAAATTTCTAAGACCTCATTCTCTTTTAGTAATATAGATTAGTTTGTAATACAACAGAAAACTAAATATTATGATTATATTAATATATACTAATAATTTGTGCTAAAATATAAATTTAACAGAAATATTGATAAAATTAAAAAAAAATTAATAAAAAAATATTTTTTATTAATAAAAATTATAATTTATTTTAAAAATTATTTAATGAAAAAAATTTAAATAAGAATATTATATAATAAAAAATAAATAAATATTTAAATAAAATAAATTTGTTCATAAAATATATTATAACTAAAAATTTTTAAAAACACATACAATATTTTTTTGTGCGATTGGCTACATTATCTATATCATCACAAATAAATATCTTTAAACCATTTATGATTTGATTCTAGAAAAAAATAAAATACGTTTGACATGATAAAAAATAGAATTGGGGAAATAAAAGCAACAACATACAAAAGAGATTTTTTTAGTTTTGTTTATTGTCATAGCAAAACACATAACTAATAAAATTGTATTCTTTATAACTTGAACAATCATTTAAGATATGACGACATGAAAAAATAATCGTGGATTAAATATCCTATGTATAGCTTAGCAACCATAAATAATAACTTTATAATATATTTTCTTAATTATTTAATCATTAATTTTGCACTATTATAAGGACCAAATAATTGGTCTAAATTACGGTGTAAAATAACTAGAACATTGGTTTTCAATATAAACATTATAATTTGACATACCAAAAAAGCAAAAACAGTAATATTGTTCATAAATTGTTCATAAATTCTTATGTGTAAATATCGTATACATCTAAACTCTAAATACATAAAATAAACATGAATAAATTTTATAATTTAGCTTGTGAAAAATAAATAAAAAGATCATATCACAACACATTTAATATTCAAATTAAATTTTTATTGCATTTATATCATAAGATTTGATGCTATAAAGATAAAAAGAATTTAATATGTAAAAATCTTAAATATAATATAATATCTAATGAATTTCGTATGGTAATGAAAAGTTTAATGTATAGAAATCGAGTGAATATGTGATAACATACTTTATTTAAGCAAACAACTATGCAGAAAATAAAATATAACTATTTTTTATAATTTAAATTTAATTTATTTTATTATTTTCTATTTATTTTAGTTTTTTTAAATACTATTTTTTTGTAGTTAATATTCAAAATATAGATAATTTAAACCTACAAGATGACCTTTTCAAATAATAAAAACAAATAAATTAAATAAGCATTTTAAAATATGTGAAAAATCTAAACAAATATATGAAAAAAAATATGTTTTAAAAAATTCAACTATATTGGATTAATTTTTATGTAAATACTAAGAAGATTTAATTTTTTTTATAGACAATATAGTTATTGAGTTTGTATAATATAACATGATTAAATGAATTATTAAATTAAAAGCAATTAATATTTTAAACAAAAAATTGAATAAACATCTTAAAATGTGAAATCTCATATTAAATCGTTGTGTACTCTTTTAAACCTAGTATTCATTTTATATATAAAGTGAAAAATCCTAATGTTATATCTTATAATATATATTTTTAAAATTTTGAAAGACATAACCAATCTATATACTTATTTTATTAAATCTAATAGAATAATATACGAAGCTAATTAAAACAAGTGAAACATTTAATTTTATGCAAAAAAATAATTTGTCCAAAAATAATATTCACAATTTGATTACTGTGATCTGTTTCGAGATTGAGGATAATATTTGATTTTAAGAAATACAGTCATCTTATCATGAAAGTATTAAAATATATTCATCTGTATTTATTTTATATAATTAATATGATTTTGTATAAATTAAAATTTTGACGAATGTCACTCTTACACAATGCTAAATGTCACAAAATTAAACATCAGCTTCTAATTTAGTGTAGTACTAGCCATATTATCCATGCAATGCCATGAGATGCCTTATATTATGATAGTATTAATAAATTTATGTAAATTATTATATTCATAAGTAAAATTTAATAAAAATATATACAATATTAAAAAATAAATATAATATTATACTTCTTTTTTATATAATTAACATTGTACTGCAAAAAAAAATGAATTTTATCCTTATTTTAATATAATGTATCTCGTTAAAAACAGTCTAATTTTATCATTAAAATTAAAAAGAATTATTTAATAATAAATTTTTCTTGTGTCAACCCTTCAAAATGTCAAATGTCAATTTTTAATTCTTTACCTCAGCTTTTTTAATAATATATAGATATAGATTTCTGGAGCTCCAAAGATGCTACTTCTTAAGGGAAGATGTTTATAACTTTGTTCAACAAACAGAAGTAATTTATCATCACTTTTTTGTAGAACTTTTAGTCATATCTGTCATTCAAACAATGTCTTTTAGTCATAACTGTCATTTAAACGATATGTCATTCAACTTTTCGGATGTAGGGTGTTATTGAAAAATAAATCAACGTTCAGTGAAAAAAAAAAAAGTATAGCTGAAAAAAATATTTGTATATCTGTCATTCAACGTTCACTTTTAATCTTTTTTGGCAAGTATGCACCATGAAGATTCAGTTTGTGTACTTACTTTTTAAGTCTCAAAGAAACCAAATCCAGTTACATTTAATTGATCTTTAGTTAGTTTGTTTGTTTCTTTACTAATTGTAAGAATGTTTCTGACATATAGGTATGATCCTAAAGTCAGATGATTTCCCTTATGATCAGTTAACAACTTTTGTTAAGTTTAATGATTGATTAAAATTGCTGAATTTTTTGTAAAGTCACTGCAGAAAGAGTTTTTTTTTTTCACTCAAATTAAGATTTGTAACTTAATTTTATTGTGTGTGTGAATGTTAAAACACACCACTTCAAATTCTCTTTGTGCTCTCTCTTTTAGTTTCAGTCCAAAACGATCAAAAATATATTGTTGAAAATTCTGGAAAAATAAAGAACATGTTCTAGGTGTTCTTGTGTACTTATGTTCAGATTCCAGAAAGATTCCAACAAGAAAAAAATTAATTGAGGTTGAAGAAACTAAAGAATTTTGTTTTTCTTTTTGGCCTTTTCAGGGAATGACAGTGTTAACACTCACAGCAGCATTCTCCAAACTGCACCCACCAAGATGTTCTCCAGCAGAAGCATCAACCTGTATGGCTCCTACTCCACTGCAACTAGCCATTCTGCTAAGTGGGTTCGGCTTTTTGGTGATCGGAGCAGGAGGAATTCGGCCATGTAACCTTGCCTTCGGAGCTGACCAGTTCAATCCAAACACGGAGTCTGGAAAGAAGGGTATTAATAGTTTTTTCAACTGGTACTACTTCACATTCACATTTGCTGTGATGATATCTGTGACATTCATTGTCTACATTCAGTCAAATGTGAGTTGGGCTATTGGTTTGGGAATTCCTGCTGGTTTAATGCTCTTGTCGTGCTTGCTTTTCTTCTGGGGGTCTAAGCGTTTTGTTAAGGTGAAACCTGATGGGAGTCCGATT